>CAVNYN010220817.1:0-25350 GCA_963692815.1 Nyctanthes arbor-tristis
GTATTGGAATTGCATCTCTCTCAATTCCTATAGGATTTGCAGCCAATTGGCTTGTTGCCATTACCACTAGATAGATATATTAATTAATATAGCCAGGATGCAATAATGAGAATAATAAATAATATAATTGTGACTCCTAATGTATATGGTCAATATATGTGTGTGTATATATATATATATTTACCCACAATATATACGTTCGTACTTTTATGGTGTGTCTGGTTTGTAGAAAGGAACCCGTCCAAAAAAAGAAAAGAAAAAAATTGAATTCGAGTACTCCAAGCCAATAAAAAACCCACACGTGGGTTCTTGGGCTCCATTTGAACCCATATGTGGTTTGTTGATTGATATAAAACACCTGATTATGGTACTCAAGGAATACCAAATATTTTCTGGTCTACTTGTACGTAAAATTTTTGTTTCTTGTAATACTTATTTTATTCTATTTTGTTTTCCTTGTCTAAAGACCAAAACTAATCATTCATTAAATCTCATCCCTATAATGATATATACACTCAAAGTTAAAAGTGTTTATCATGATTAATCACTAAATAGTGCTTTTGATTTGTATATCACATATACTTTATTAATTTATTTGGATAAATGTCCTTGTCACTTCGATATGTGTTGTGGATCCAGTTTTCTACTATATATGTTCTCTTCACAAAATCAATATGGGGA
Source organism: Nyctanthes arbor-tristis (assembly GCA_963692815.1). NCBI lineage: Eukaryota > Viridiplantae > Streptophyta > Magnoliopsida > Lamiales > Oleaceae > Nyctanthes > Nyctanthes arbor-tristis. The sequence goes on from CAVNYN010220817.1 coordinate 682, forward strand.
GTTTTAAATTGTATATTGTGATGCATATATGTGTACTGATCCTTTAATTTCCTGGGAGCACCCAAGATTATTTGAGTGAGATGTCAAGAGTGAAGCTATTTATTCCAATTGTCATCACTACATTGGAGGATGGGTGGAGATATATGAATACATGGAAACATTAATTTATTTGACAACCAATAAGAAAATAATAACTAGACTAGAGACCAGCAATGGAATTTGTGATATTGAGGTTTGTTTTAGTTATATCGATGTTACTGAAGATGAACTAATTAATTCTATCACACGTTGTGTGATGCTCTTAGCATTCGTTCATAGAAACACACTCTTTTTCTTAATCTTATCTGTTTTTGTTGGTCTAATAAAGTGGTCCAATTTAATTTTGTATTATTTACTAACAGTATGAATGGCGTGACTCTTTTTACGTTGAGAGATGATCATCTGGCACCTTACCTTCTGTTATTTTTAAACCAAGATTCTGACATTTGCATTGCCTCTTCTCTCACAGGCTTGTGGTATTCTTTTCGGGTAATTAGCGTAAAAAGTGGACATTATTCTGTAAATGGTTCCTACCTTTGATTTTTTGTCTCCACCTTCATATTTCTTTTGACCAGTCCATCCTTCATAGTTATTTTTTCCATCCATAGTAAAAAATTTATAAAAAACTCAAATAAGGTTCTAAATTAATTAGCAATGTTGAAAAAATAGTTATTTTTAATATTTTCAATAAATGCAAATTATTTTAATTAGTTTTCAACGATATTTATTATTTTAGGAATTCATTTGTGATTTATTTAAAAATTTAAACTGTGTTTGGGCAAAAAAGCCCTTTTGAAAATAGAGAATATATTAAAGACAAATTGATATAAGGATGAATTTGTCAAAGAAATATGAAGGTGGGGTGAGATTGCCAAAAAATCAAAGGTTGTGACCATTTCCACGACAACGTCCAATGGTAAGGTTCTTTTGCGCCAATTACCCATTCTTTTCTTTACTTTTGCCTCTTTTTTAGTTCTCTCATGATGCTTACCAGTACCATCGAAAGGAAACCGGAGAAAGTGACCTTGTAATATGTCTTGTATTATTTGTCCGCAGTGCCTACTTTGTTAATAAGATATACTTATAGAATGAAGAGAAGCATATTTTTTTTCTCTCTCTTTGAGAAAAAAATGTAGAGAAGTTGATACTGGAATTATGTCAACTACACTCTTCGAATTATCTTCTCTTCTTTACATTGTATCGAAGCTTTTATCTCCAATATAGCTTTTGCATTCTGTTTCCTCATCTGTTCTTGAACTCATGAATCCCCTCCCTAGCAACCAAAACTGAAATAAGTATCATTATAGTTGCCAATAAGGCTAATCCAACCACAGCTTCCCTCCCTGCAAAAGGATTACATGTTGACTATCAACTGATAGCGTAATAGAAGTCAACCTTTATGATATTTTCCAATTTGTGGAGGATTTTATTTAGTATTCTAGTTTTTGTTCCTTCCACGCTTAGAATTTAATTATTATTACTTTCCCTGTGTTATTAGAATTAGGATTTAATTATTCTTTGACTTATTCTGCAAGTCATTGGTCTTATAAATAAGTTATTCATGTATTAGTTTGTGAATATTTATTATTTTCACGCTTCTGCTAAGTCAGTCATTCATGTATTAGTTTTAGGGAGGTTGGATTTTGATTATGAAATAGAAACATTCAAAATATCTCTTTGTTATTCCAAGTATTCTGTATTATAAGGAATCGACGAATATTTAAAGGTTATTACAATTCAGTTATTCTCAAAATTAATGAATTTTTTTGAATATATATTCTTTTCACGCATCCGCTACATCATGAGTAGAGCTGGTTCTGATATTTCAGGAGCTTTAGATGAATGTTCAAATGGGGTAATTCTAAGCACAATTTTAAATTCTAGTCTATACTTATGCTAAAAAACACAAAAGTTTAGATTGTTGGAGGTTTAAAAAGATAAATAGATCAAAAGTGTTGGTTAGATGTCGTTCACAAACAATTTCTATTTAAAAGTAGAAATGGTTTGTGAACGGATGAACTTTTAACCAATGATAAAGGTAGAAAATAAAACGTACACTTTACCCTAATTAGGCTAGACAACACCTATGTGTTAAATGTATGTCTATATATATTTATCGGTAATATTCAAGCACTTCCCGAAGGTGCTGTTAGAGCACCTCCTATCCCATGTGGCATGTATTGATGCACGGCACATAGATTTAAATACATATAGCGTGCATTAATGCATGCTACATAGGATGGGAGGTGCTGTAACAGCACCTCCAGGAGGTACTTAAAGATTTTCAATATATTTATATGTTCTATCATTAGATTGCAAATAAAAAAAGGGAACTGCGGACATTTTCTCATTTCTGGCGGGGCCCCTAGATGAGCGCCTAGACCGATAACACATGTGTGTGTCAGGTGAGGTATCAGTCTGTGATTGGAGTCCGGGCTCCGTAAGGAACCCGGGCTTGTTTCCATTGCTAGACCGTCCTTTACCACCTCCTTTGTGTTTGTAACGCTTTGTAACAAAATATTTGGTATGCTTTGTAACGCTTTGGTAATAACTCAATTTATTAAAAAAAAAAGAAAGAAGAATCAAGTTAAATTATACGTCATATTTGGTACTATTTTGTAACTTAGTTGTTTCCCTCTTTTTGTTTATTGTGTGTTTTCCATTTTTATTCATATGGCTATTTTTTAAATAAGAAAACAAAAAAAATAATAAAAGAAGTAAAATTATTTGTTATAAAATGTAAATATTTCCAATAGTGACGATTATGACAAGGACTCTTTGTTTACAATATGCTTATTATTAATATTCATCAATTATCATATATAGTTAATTTTTAAAAAAATTAATTGCAGGATAAAAGTAGGAAAGAAAAAAAAATTGACAAAAAAATTGTGAATTTAATATATTTTGAAGAATAATGAAATGGTATTTAAAATGTTAAATGAGATAATATATAATATGTGATTTGTTAGTCAAAAAGAGTATTTTCATCAAAATAAATACTTTTTTAATTATTTTTTATTTTTTTTCAACAGAAGGTGTGTTTTGTTAGCATTAAATAAATGATTAAATGAAATGTAAGATGTAAATCATAATTTCTTAAAGCATGGTATGCAAATTGTAAATACACTATAAATACAGTGTGTATTTCGTAAATTTCCTTATTTAAAAAATCATTTATTTTATGAAATTATCAAGTCGTTCAAAGCAAGTTGAATGTGTGAATGCATTTACATAAGTGCAAGTTGATGATTATCAAGATAATATGGAAGTTGTCTATATAGGAAAATACTATTTGTAAGTAATTATTTAGATAATTTTTTCCAAAAATGGGGTAATTAATTCATAATCTTACCATGTGTATTATATAGTTAAGGAAAAATAATTTAAAGAAAAGACGGTGAATTTATCCATAGTTTGTAGAATATTGTCTGAATGATTGCCTACAAAATAGTGGGGCTCCTCTATCTAATATGCAATTGACTTATCTAGTATACAACAAGTTATTCATCAAGCATGCAAGTGGTTTATTACAATCAAGTGACTCAAGAATACTGCAAGTGGATTATCAAAATCAAATTATCAAGAATGCGAGTGATTCAAAGTATCGATAATTCAAGTGCTATGCAAGATGATTATCAAAGACAAATTGCAATTATGATCCTATATTTTTATGACCATTTTGCCCGCTCGTTAATCTATAAATAGGGGTGCTTATATTCGTCATTTTATCATCAATCAAGAAATTGAAAATTTCCTCTCTAGTCTCCTCTTTTCTTCCTTTCCCTAAGATCAATTTACCGACATAAGAAACCCATACTGATCATGACCCTCTCAAGAAATCCCCATTCCAACTTATCATCGGCTTTATTGATATCAATCTTTAATGCTGTATAGCCTTCACTGCCTTGAGTTCTATGCTTTAAGTAATGGATTTATACAGTATGTTGTCCTTAAGTGATTGGATTTATATATTGTTTATATCGCCCTTTAAGGAGCGGATTTTTGCAGGTTCTTATGCCACTACCTATATGGAAGATTACCGTTGGTAGAGAGCTATTACATAGGGGTTCCCCTTAGGGACTAAGCATCAGTCTGGCCAGCCAGAGTGACCTGGCCAAACATAGTGAATGTTGAAGTAAGTGTGATGAGGCAAATGGATAAGGGTTGGGATCAGAACACGGTTGTCCAATCAGGAAGGGCCGATTAGAGGCAGGTCCGACCAGAACTTAGGTTTCATGTTTGAAAGTCAAATATTATCTTTTCGCTCGTACCAAGTGTGAATAGGAGCAAGACCGAGCTTTCCATCTAAGGTGATGTTCGGCTTCCCAGAAACCTTGCTAACCCCTATGTCATGACCAGAGGATTGGAACGAGCGTGTGGGTGGCACATGAGACAATCGGTAGTTATTAGGACGAAAGCTAGATAGGCCTTGTGCTTCAGTGTTCCAACTTAGTTCATGCCCAGACAGATCATGTAAAATTCCAAAGGCACCTTGATGTCCATCTATAAATAGAAGCCTTGGGATGCCAAAGTGGAAGAGGTCTTTTAGCCAAAAAATGGAATCTAGAGAGAGAATTCTTGCATGACATTTATTGAATCCCGAACAAGACTCCTAACCTAGTTGCCAATCTCACGCTCTTATCAAAACTGCGTTCCGATAAGAATCCCAGATCAATCTTTACCACCACGTCATATAAACCTTGCTGACTCGGGTCCTTGTCAAAACCCAATGTCAACAAATTGGCGCTAGAGGAAGGGGCTCGCTTTTTGACCAGTAAAGTCCACATCAGTACTCAAGATCACACTACACCTGACTTTCATATACATGATGGTGATGAATCGAGCTGTAGCATGCAACTGGAAGGGAAGTCACTTAGTACATCCAGAGAAACAATATGGAATGGATGAAGGTAATCAACATGCACCTGCTAATCCAAAATTAGGGATTCTTCAGGCTCAAGTGGAATTTATTCAGAGGGAACTGGAATGATTTAGATAGCCATCACCTCTACCTCTAGTTCAAGATCCTGGTTGCCAAGAATATGAGGCTGAATGTACTCATCACAGAAGTTCATAGGTCAGGGCACCAGGGACTGCTGTGATAGAACACAATTTTCTGCTACATCTCAAAGTTACATTAGGGAGAACCATCACTTTATTCCCCATGTAGAAAAAGCGAGACCTGAGAACAGTGTGTTTGATACATTGAGACTAGATTGATCATGGAGCAAAAGAGTAAATTCTTTGCTGAAAGTTAAACCATAGCTAGGTCAGTATAATCATTTGAGGACACAGGAGCCCAATGGGACAGGTAGAACCAAAGAGGCAATGGTATACCCTTCCCATCCCCAAATGGCAGAGGAGTTGAGGATGAAATGGAAAGGCTTTGAAAGAGGGTAGTTGAGCTGGAAAGTCAACAGAATAGGATACCTAAAACAAGGGCGTTGTGACTCCTTTACCTTTTGTAGCCTGGATGCAAGCTTACCCCTAATGGGGAAATGATCAAGGCCCCTAATAATGCTATATATGATGGAATCACTGACCAAGTCACACATATTCATAAATTTATCGCTTGGATGGAATATATGAGGTGAGTTAAGCTATCATATGCCGTGCCTTCCTGACCACTTTAAGGGACCGTGCACATCACTGATTTCCTGCACTTCCGAATGGGCTTAATCCAGTCCTAGTCAAATCTGTCGTCCCAGTTCATCAACAACTTCATGGGATCAAATATCAGAATAAACCTGAAAGTAGCCTTGTTTTCGGTCAGACAAAGGACGAGCAGTTGAAGAAGTAACTTTCCCAATTCAATAAGCAAGTTATGGACACTAATCACATGCCAGATGATGCTATCCTATTGGCAGCGACCTCTAGCTTGCTATGCAATTCCAGGTCCTGGTGGTCTATTCATGATGACGGCCTTAAAACGTATCACGATCTTCTCACCAGGGCGGAAAGGTACATCGCAGTGGAGGATGCCAATGCCTCCACTTTGGGAGAGAAGATCAGTAGAGAACCTAAAAAGAAGAGCAAAGATCGATTTTTACGTCTAAACTTTACTGCCATATTTGACTATTTGTTATTCAATTTCAATTTTACTTCTAAAATAATGCATATATAGTCTCAAATAAGTGTTCTGCAAGTTTAGTTAAAAAGTAATGAATGTATTCAATTTTAGAGAAAAAATGTACTACCTTTGATGGAATTCAATGTTGATAAATACGGCAATATGCATACGCATAATGAACGATTTCAATTTTAGAGAAAAAATGTACTACCTCTAATAGAATTCAATGTTGATAAATAGTATACGGGAATATGCATACGCACACGCCTCAATTTGAAAGCGAGGTAACTAAAGTCTAATTTAACAGTGTCAAAGGTTTTCTATTTAAACTATATTGCGCATTAGTGACTATTTGTAATTCAAGTTTGTTGTTCAATTATCCTTAACAAAATAATTTTCTTTCTGTAGTCTAACAAAGTGTTTGACAACTTTAAAAGATTATAATCTGGACTATAACGGCATCATTTCATTAGTTTTATTTTTTTCAAAAAGTTAAGAATTTACTTTTTCTAAAAATAACCAATAAAATGATATCACGTCGCAAATTATAGATTATAATCTTATATAGTTGCCAAACACTTTGTAAATGAGGTTGTGCTGTTGGCGTATTTTTTGGTGATTGATGTGAAAGAGTCTAGGTGACTAGGTGTCATTTTATTTGCTGTTTTTAAGGTTTTGACTGGAATCATACTTGCTTTTGTTAAAGAAAATTCCCTACCGTATCTGTAATTTCATATTTTTCGAAATCCCTGGCAGCACAATCGACATGTGACTGGGCAAAAAATCTCCGATCGGAAGAGTTAAGGTTTTAGCGGCCCAATTTGATGTACTCCAGCTTCTAAGTTCTCCCCCTCCACTCTTCTGATTTCTGCCTCCTCAATGCTCGATCTGTACATCGGTTCCGATTTAAATCTGTCCCCATTCTTAGCACATTCACATGAGAAATATCGGAAGAAAAGCCGCAAGCATCACAATCCAATAGGCATACTTCGATATTTTCCGGTAAGGTGTGTAAATCCGAGCCCTAATTTTCTTGTTTTGGATTGAAGAACTTGTCAGTGATAGTAGGAAATATGAAGTCAGTTTCAGAACCTACTGGATTTTAACTTCAATACTATGCTGATATTGATTATCAGTTATGAAATATATTCTATATGTATCTTAGGCATAGGGTATTTAGTGCATCTCCAATTCAACAATGTGCATGATGCATATGTGGTGAACGTAATGACATTAAAAAATTCTCCTAATACCACAACGTGCACTGTGTGTATGTTTCACATTATTAGAGAAGTATGAGAGAGAAATGTAGTGACTGAAGAGAGAGACTTAAATTAATGTAGAGAGTGTTGAAGACCCTTTCAAGAGTTAGCATTGTGTTGGACAATGTCTAGCATTTAGTGCGCAAGACGATCACTTTTTTTGCCATTTTCAAAATTTTTCCATCGACATTTTGTAGAGCGTCCCCAGTGCAACATTCTGCACGGTACACTTGTGGCAAAAGAAATTAACATCACAACAAAAAGCTTATCCAATGTAACTATTTCCATCGTATATAGGTGTCACATTATTTTTAGTTAATTATAAAAAAGATAGAGAAATGTAGTATTTTGGAAGAGTTAATAAAATCAGTGGCTGTTTGAAGCTATTTATTCAAATTGAATTATAAAGAAAAATTATAGAGAGATGAAGTGAGTGGTGAAATTTGTGGTTATAAATGAGTCGTTGTCAAATCAGTAGTAGGTGAGATTATAAAGAGAAATAATAAAGAGGATCAAACACCCTCTTAATGGTAGATGGTTTCGATGACAATGTCTACAGGCAGCTTCTAGCATTTATTTTGCCACATATGCATTTTTCTGCCAATTGTCAAAAAACATTCCATTGACATTGTTGCATTGGAGATGCTTTTTAGAAAAGTCTGCACTTTATGTCAAGACTTGAGGGCCTCAACAGAATTTAAGCTAAGACTGAAGTCTGGTAGGTAATAGCTAAGGCATAATAGGGATCATGGCTTTGGATGAATTAAACTCAATTAATCAGTTCTCATGTTCTCTCGTTGGTAGTCTACCTTGATCAAGATGATGTCGGATTCCTTATAAACACTTTTATAACTTAAATTCTAGCTGGTCCTTCTTTTACCACAAAGCTTTATACTGTCATTTAAGAAGATATAGGCACATGATACTCAATTTCATTTTTCCGAATCCTATGTTATTTCCATTTTTTCCTCTCCCACAGTCCCACTCGATTTCAGTTGGCTATGTCCCTGCTTTAAATTAGTTTGTTTTGTCCTAAACTCATGCTTTCTTTTTGGCAAACTACAAGACTGATGCCTGTAACTGGTTTGTATAATGCTTATAGCATCATTCTTTCCTTGCAAAGTAAGCATCATCATCTGAGAACTTCTAACTATTTTGATGTGCAGATTTTGAACTAATAATATCTATTTATTTGCATTCTCCGTTTTTAGGTTTTCACATTTCTAATCTTCCATAGGGCCTGCTATTCTATACAATTCTTTTCATCCTTAAGCAAAGTGAAGGATGTTTTCTTATATTCCTAGCGGTTCCTGCTATTTCCAAACTGATTAGAACCATTATTATTTAAGGCAGAGAATTGGGTTCTTAGATGGCATTGATGAGTGGGCAAAATAGAAGATATATGTAGGTTCTGATAAGTATTGAGTAATATTTTTGTTAATTTCTTACCTACAAGCCTTTTCACATCATTACTATGGAGTTTCTTTTCTGGTCGTTGAGAATCTTCAAGTTCTGATGGCTCTTCTATTTCCTTTTGATACTCCGACATGTAGGGTTTAGTATATTACTTATCGAAAGAACAATTGGTTGCTTCAGCTAAAATGAAGGTTTTATTGTGAAAAGAACTGTTATCAATATTATTTGGGAGATTTTGTTCGGAAGCACCACAAATTTTCAACAGTAAATGGACTGGTAGTTGATTTTTCTCTATATCCCTTGTCCTGTTAGAGGATATTTTCAACTCTTGACAGGTATAATCTTTATTCCAAGGATATGTAAAATATTTTTTTATGACTAAAAAACTGTACTGAGATGGACAAGACTATAATATATGAATTGAATGACAGTGCTTGGTTTATTATTGTGCTTGGCCCATTAATGATGACGTTCTCCTAATTTCCCTTGCTATGTCTTCATGCTTATTTGGGTGTTAAATATGAATTAGACAATGATTCTTCACGTTTTAGCTCAGACCACTGTTATTGTAGTATATGCATGGACAAATCCTTCTCTGAGGTTCATAATTAATAAGAAAATCGACCTATATACTGTTATGGGAGATCTCATCAATTTCAGCCGTGTTTACGAGCTGCTTGGCGTTAGGAATTTGGTAATCGTGTATTCAAACACCCATAATTTGATAGTACACAGCTATCATCTTCACGAATCTGGAGCACTAGACCAAAAAACCATTTAAAAGCTGCTAGAGTGAAAATGGAGCTCCGGATCACACAGCCTGACGATTTGCATCTTCATCTCCGTGATGGTGAACTTCTTGAAGCAGTTGTCTCTCACAGGTTGGTATACAACTTGCCATATAATATTTGTTCTCTTTTTGTCAATATTTAATTTCTTTTCATTTATGTTCATTGAGTTGAATCTATTTCTTCCTGAAAATGGTTATTCTTGAAGTTCAAATAACTTTGGAAGCGCCATAATCATGCCAAATCCGAAACCTCCAGTCACCAAAACAGCTGAAGCCGTGGCATACCAGGAGTCTATTTTGAAAGTATTGCCAGAAAGTAATAACTTCACTCCTCTGATGACTCTTTATTTGACAGACACAACGACTCCTAATGAGATCAAACTGGCAAGTAAGTACAATGCATAAAGGTTTTGCTTATATACTATTCAAACTGCATTGACATTCTAATGTACATAATTGAGATATATTTGGTGCTCAAAATGAGATGGACTTTTTCACCTTACGGCATAAAAAAACACAAGCTTGAAATTGCTTTAAAAGTTTGCCAAGTATGTAAAATTTATTTGATAATTTTGTATAAACATGTATCACATTTTCGAAAGTATAATAAAGCAAAAACTTCTCTTTTAAGTCCTTACCTTTTTAAGACTAATGTGCCTCTCTTGCTTTCTCCCCCCTCCCCCTCTCCCTAATCTCCTGCTCTCTCTCTCTGTCTCTCTAAAGGCTTAGCAAAACATGCTCATAGACATTTGTTATTGCTAACTTGTATCTGTCATGTTCGACTATGTCTTAATGTGATAATGTTTATAGTGATGAGAGCATTGTTTGCATTTGCATGATCTAAGGAAAACAAAAGTAATGCAGTTTGCCCCAAATGCTTATATGTATGCTTTGAAAGAATTTGGTTTCGTGAAAAATCACAAGATGTTTAAGCATGCTGTTTGAAATTTTATTTATATATTTCTGTAATGAATGATGTATCCTTTCCTAAAATCATTTTTGTGCAATAAAAAAAAATAGGAAAATTGAAAAAAGTGCAGATGTGCACTACATTGTTGCTTGTGTACTTTCACAAATGCCAACAAGTCTTAGTGGCAACTCTTTCAAAGTGCAGATGTGTACTTTCAGAAATGCCAAAAAGTGCATATGTGCACTACATTGTTGCTTGTGTACTTTCAGAAATGCCAACAAGTCTTAGTGGCTACTCTTTCAAAGGCTGAAGTTGCATGATTAAAGTTTTTTATGGGACAGCATTGCATTGATGAGATGGATAAATTTCATTTCTTGGCTTTTTGAGTCATACTAGCTTTATGCATAACATAGAGGACTGCTATCACAGGAGAGATTGGGGTTGTGTTTGCTGTGAAGTTGTACCCCGTTGGTGCTACTACAAATTCTCAACATGGTGTAACAGATCTATTTGGGAAGTGTTTACCTGTACTTGAAGAAATGCTTAAGCAAAACATGCCTTTGCTTGTAAGTTTCCACTTTTTGTGCGGATGTTTGTTCCATGAGACAGTTGATTTTTGTTTTCTGTCAAAATTACCTGCTTGTACTTTATTTGTCATGGATGGCTAACAATGAAATAAGCATGGGATAAGATTTCTTTAATTGATAAATTACCCACACAAGGTTTCTAAAATAACATGGGTGCTTCCTAAGATGGATCTCCATCTTATGCAAGAGCCAGAAATAGATTGTCATTTATGTTAATCAGGAAGTGTACTTGAGTTATCATTCGAGTAGTTACTTTCAAGCACTTAAACACATATTTTCAAGACTTAACTCAATCGATTAATACCAGAAGGCGCTCGTATAGATTGCAAAGTTCAGAGTTTTGCATGACCATCTTAATATATATGCATATGTGTGTATAACAAAACTGAAACGTGAAAAGCCTCACATCTGCAGGCACATGAGCAAAGTGCAGACCTTATTTATTTAATGTTTTTTTTTTTTTTTTGTCTTCCAGTTGATTTCTTCAAGGCATTTATATGTACCTTTGCTGTGCCTATTCTGTTCGAATCTAGTGCTTAAATTCTGCATTCTATGTGATGATTTAGCGAAGTGGTCATTATGTTTCGTAATATTTCATTCGTGTGCGAAATGATCTCTTGTCCTGATAGTTGTGTTAAAGTAATTCCATGTTTAGACTACGTTTTTGGGGTTCTCTTCCCCATGATTGGGGAAGTCATCCTCACTTGTAGACAGGTGACTGGCCTCTGCAGGTACATGGAGAGGTTACGAGTCCTGAGGTTGATATATTTGATAGGGAAAAGGTGTTTATCGATGAGGTTCTCAGTCCCTTAATACAAAAGTTTCCACGACTAAAGGTTGTGATGGAGCATATTACTACTATGGACGCTGTGAAATTTGTCGAGTCCTGCGATGATGGCAAGTCTAATCCTCCATGATTATTGAGCTGTAAATCATCAAATATAGTTCTATATTCCACTTCAAAGAATTAAAGTATTTTTTTTTGTTGGAGGATATTAACATATTCTCCTTTTTCTATCTGTGTAAATTTTCATTCCAGTTTCTATCATATATTTTTCAGGATTTGTAGCAGCAACTGTCACGCCACAGCATCTTGCTCTTAATAGAAATTCCCTTTTCCAAGGATGATTGCAACCTCATAATTACTGCCTACCTGTCCTTAAGAGGGAGACTCACAGTACGCCATTCAATCTTTACATTTACTGAATAGTATTTTTTAACCTTTACAGATTTATTGGGTTGAGGAGGCAAATTTTCTAATATAATACGGCACTCCACCCACATAACAATACCAATGAGTAACCTTCACAGAATCAGATTGAATTGCCATAGCTGTCCAACAATTTCCTTTTTTGGTAGTCTGGCCTTTTAGGATCAATAACTTAATGTATCTGTCAGTGAAGTAGTTTCTGTTTGCTCAAAACAATAAATACATAAAAAATTGTCTTTGCAAATTGTATTCTTGTCTGTGAAAAGGCTGTCCTTTGTTGTTCTTATGGCTTTTATAGCTTCTGTAGCGGCAAATTTCTGATGAGGTGAATTTCATAACATGAGGAAACGAATGCCAAAACCATCTTAAGTTATAGCTTGTGAAAGGTCGCTGCTCATTTTAACTGAACAAATATAATGAAAAGAAATGAAATAAAGAAACCTAGTTTGAGAGGGAAACTGGGGAAATAAGTCCAAATTTAAGTCAAATGAGACAATTAACGGTTTGTTCTCCAGGGATTGTGGATGAAAAATGAAAGAGATTTGAATTAAAGTTGTCCGCCAAGCACACCATTTTGGAAGAATGTCCACCAAAGTGCCATCCTTGTCCCTTTGCAATGGGCTTATGTTTTGCATGCAATGGTGTTGGAATGGAAAAGTCAATGTGCAATTCGGTCAATTTGCTGTCTACCAGATAATATTAAATGTAATGTGGGTCCCGCAATTCAGTCAAAATATAGGAAAAATGGCAGTCTGGGGGAAAAAGCCCCACCGAACAGACTATAAATAAACGTCATCATGAAAACTCTGGAAATCTTCATCTTCTTGCTGTTGATCTTATAAACAAAGTCTTCTCCCATTTCCTTGAACGATTAGGTTGATGTCATTGTGTATGCTGATCTTTTCTAGGCCATTTTAGAGTTATATGCTTTTGGTTTGAGCGGAAAAAAATGGTTGAAACGTCTGAGAAGGATTAGGGAAAGAACTCATTTCTCTTTTGGGATGGATGACTGACCAAAGAAGAGCTGAAGTTTCATATGAAGCTGGTCGGTCATAATTTCAATCCAGTATGATAAACATGAAATTTGATACTCTTTTTGTTGGCATTATTACTTGTATCAACCTCTTAGAAAGGTTGGCTTTAAACAGAATACATATATTTTATACAAATTTATCCATTTTTCTTTATTACAGGATGGGCACTTGTTGAAGCTGTGACAAGTGGAAGTAAAAGATTCTTTCTTGGAACTGGTAGTGCTCCTCATAAGAGAACAAAAAAGGAGTGCCCTTGTGGATGTGCTGGTATCTTTAATGCACCAGTAGCGCTGTCAGTATATGCAAAGGTTTTTGAAGAGGTAATTCTTTTGAAATTTCTGTAATGCAGTGAAAATCTCCTATTTTTCTATTGCAGCTGTGTTAGAATTTTTTTTTTTTTTTTTTTTTTTAAGAAAATGTTTTTTTGATTAAAAAGTCAACAAATCAAGACTCAAAGCTTCAGGACAAGAAGCCCAATACAGACACAAGGGCCAACAAGGCCAAGGAAATAAAATACAAGATAAAGGAAAGAAATAACAGGAGGAAGCCCAAAGGCAAAGTCATAGGACTCAAATGGGCCAATACAAAGATATCCACAAGTAGATATCTTTGTATGATGATAATTGGAATTTAATTTATTAATATTATTATTATTTAGTTTTTACAAGTAGATGAGGTAGTAGTGGTGGAGAGTTCTTGGGGGCCTTTATGAATTTAAGTGAGCCACAAAATGTAAAAAATTATAGAGCTTGTTCTTGTTAGCTTTATCAAAATCAAAAAGTCTATCAAATCAATAGCAACCACACATTCTTCACAAAAACAAATTTTTACATTTCCCAATAATTTTTCTTTACATTTCCACTACACATTCTCCTATAAATCTAACTTCTTTTTTCATAATCTCCCAAGAACAAGCTAATAATAATTCTTTTTTTTCCCCCAAGTCATGCCCAAACATGCTTAGAGCATCTTCAGCACTCATTATTTTTAAAGGGCCCTCAACGTAGAGAACATCTTTAAGTTTATCAACGAGTTAAAAATTTTAACCTTTCCCTCCAAGCTCTCTCTTTATAGATTTTTATTTTTCTTCTCTCAAAAAATCTTTAGTGTATTCTCTCATTATAAATAAAATTTATGGTTTTCTTTTCTTCCTTTCTTTCTTCTTCCTTTTTTATTATTTATATATTTTTTTAGTGCTTTGAGTCTTAAAAATAAATTTAGGGAGTTAGGTGGCTGGATTGTTCTGGAAAAAAATCTATACAGAGAATCCTGCATATCTTATTGCTTTTACCATTAAGCTTGTCAAGAAGTATGGGTGTGAAACACTTTGTGATGAGCATATTGATTTTATTCCATGCTTTCTCCTTCATTTGAAAATTTAGCTGATTGCTGCTGATCAAGATTCCAGAGTTCTGTGTGTTGATTGCTGCTTCAAATTTGGGTTGCTGCCTTTTATGGGGCTTTTTGTTGGCCCAGACTGTATAATTGTATGGTTAAGCTAGTGGGCTGTTTTTCGTTTGCTTATTTTTCTGTTGGCCTTTGGGCCTTTGTGTTTGTTTAGGCGCATTGTCCATGGGCTAGGTCTTATTTCCCCTTTCGATTATTAATGAAATTACTCTCTTGCATTAAAATAAATAAATAAATTTAGAGAGCTTATTGGAGATGTGCTCTTAGGAGAGTTTTTGCTTATGAATCTAGAAGTATCGGATAATTCAAGCTGATATCAATAATTTTATATACCAATGATATTCGATTCTGATAGTAGCATCTTTATTTAATTTTCAGCCATTTACATGGGTTGAATTCGCGTGCAACTACAATGTCAACTATCAAGGCTATTTTTACCTGACAATAAACGTGTTTCTTGGTTATCTATATATTGCAATCTGCAGCCATTAAATGACCATTTATTTTTTCTCCAAAACTTATTCAAGAGGGGTTAAAATTCTTGTATCTGCTTTATGCATTATCATTTTTGCTGTTCTATGACTCCTGTCTTTGTAAAGTTTACATAAGTCTCAGCAGACGATGGTATCTTCTGTGGCTGTGTTCATGGACAATAGTGTGATTGAGGGCAGTATGTTCCTGGTTTTTTGGTATTTCGATGCTTGTGAGTCGTGAATGACGTGAAACCATGCTTGGTTCGTGCTCCATTATTTCAATATCACTAACCAAGGTGTACTTTTGCATGTTTTAGGCCGGTGCACTTGATAAGCTAGAGGCTTTTACTAGTTTCAATGGACCGGATTTCTATGGTCTTCCCAGAAATACATCTAAAATTAAATTGACCAAGACCCCGTGGAAGGTACTAGCATTATATTCTTATTCAGGGGGTGACATTATTCCAATGTTTGCTGGGGAGACTCTTGAGTGGCTACCATCTCCTGCTTAAACTATAGAATAGTTCTCAACAATCTTTTTGGAAAATTGTATGGAATGGCAGTGTTTTGCCTTGAATTAACAATAGTTATACTCAGTATGCACAAGTGCAGAAGCAAAGCTGCAGATTTTCACTCGTTATATTTTTGCCAAATGAGCAGTGTTTTTTATGATTTTAACATTTTCCGCATGTTCCAAAGTGTATTCCTGTGGCTTTGAGATTTGGATAATAATCTTGAAACTGAAAAGGCAAACAGGAGGATAGGTTTTGAATTTTCAGAATTCAATACTTGTTACTTGTATGTTATTTGTATTTTCTAATTAATTAGCTACTGATAAGCACCTGCTAAGATATAAGAGAGAAATATCTAAATATCTGAGTGAAGCAAAAATAGTTAACTTGAAATTTAGTAGCCAAATGGCTCCAAATACTTAATATTAATTTGGTGGTTTCGCATTCTACCTCGCTTCTTACTGGTTTGTGCGTTACTACCAAATCTCTTGTTTTCTATTTCAAAATCATAATTTTTGTTCCTCAAAATGGATCCATACGTGAGCCGAATAGAAATTATATGACGCCATATGTATGACACCAAATGCACACGACCTGAGATTATGGTAGTCATATGTCCAACGCTGAACATTGATCGAATTCAATCAAGCTCTTGAAGTGGAACGACACAAAGTAGTGTAGCAATGGACGTTTAGTTGGCTGAAGGAAATGGGCACAACCCAATACACTCGTCATGCCAGCTTGTGCCTTTAATTGGCAGCAGAGTCACATAACTTGGGGATGAGATCTAACACGATAATGGGTAAGATTGCAACTAATATTGACAGATTTTCGACAAAGTAAAAATTGCATTGAAGATCGATCACTTGAGCATACATATAACAAACCCAGCATACGCAATATTGCCATAAGAAATTTTGAAGTTATTAAAAGCTTGAAGTTCTATGTTAAACAATCCATTCATAGACTGTGTTCCAAATTCACATTTATCAGTATGGTAGCCATTTGGCGGCCTCTGGGTGAGGAGCTTGACCACTTTCGCAATTGATTACTCGGAGATAGGGTTGACAATCTGTCTCATGAGCCAAAAGCTCGGCTCACGCTAGCCAGGAGGCAAGCACGACTTCAAGCAAGAATAGCTTCGCTCGGATGGCGAGCTGCTTGCACTCGGCTGCTGTCGAGGCGAGCAGCTCATGCCAAGTGAGCTGCTCATCTGTAAAACTTCCTTTTTGCAGCCTTCTCTAATATGAATTTTCATATTTTTTTTCTATGAAAAATTGTATATGAGCATTTTGTTGTGCCCTATTTTAACTCTGCTTACAATTTTGTAGCCAGTCTCAAGCCTGAATAAAGGAGGAAGGTTTGTAAGTTGTAATCTTATATTGGATACATTATATTGAACAATTCTCGTGTTTTCTCTATCATTTTGTAATGAAAAATTTTTACAAAAAGGGCAAGATAAAAAATGGATAATTGTGGCCAGCGGATGAGCTGCTTGTCTCGGGCTCGTGTGAGCCCAAGTCCGAGCGCAAGTGAGAGCAGCCCTTTCACCCGGCAAGCAGAATTGGAGCTCGTTGGGCTTGGCTCAAGCTCGCCTGTCGATATCAAGTCAGGTTTGCCAACCCGGCTCGGAGGATAATTGGTGACTGCGAGTAACTCATTGGGTGACACAACGAGCTTGCTATGGTGGCGCCTTTAGGGACTAACGGAGCGGCTGGCTCACTATGTTTTCTATTTTTTTGAAAACTAGTGATATGCCACTATACTTGATTCTTATTATCTGAATTGGATTTTAATGTGTTGAAATTAATCGTAAAGATATAATGGAAGTTTGTGGTTATACACACATCTATAGTATTAAAAAATAACTATTAAAATTACAACTTGAGGATTTTTAATAACCCAATATATTGACTTAATTAATTAATGTGGTATAAAATAATGTTTGTGATTAACAGCCCAACAAAGACTGGGAGATTCTGTGCGGCCAAAAAGTTAATTATATCCAAACAAACAAGTGACTTTAGTGTGTATCTCATCTAATCTCATCTTGGCGGCGCAGAATCTTCCTCTATTTGTTGGATTTAAGTATTTATTTATTGGAGTTTGGAAATGAAAGGCAGTGGAGTACTTGGAAGGGTTAATTTCACAAAGGTCCCCAATCTTTAGGTTTAAAATTAGATAGGTCTCTAACTTTTTATAAATATACACAATAGGTCCCTCTTGTCACTATTCCCTCAACTTTTCATATAAAATAACGATTATACCTTTTAGTCTTTTAGTTTTAAGTATAAAACATTTAAAAATATTAAAAATAATAAAAAAACCCACCCACCCCTTCCCCTCTCAAGAGGGCCTCCGGAAATTATTGCTGTTACGACAACAGATATGGGAGGTGGATCCCCCTATTTTGGGCAGCAAAATACTATCATTTCCAGTAGTTTTTTTACTCCCAAAACCTGCTGGAAATGGCAGCATTTTTGCTATCATTTCTGACAGTAAAAAACTGTCAGAAATAACAGCATTTTTGCTACCATTCTGGCTGTCAAAATGGTAGGTGGATCCCCCATTTTACTGCCCAAAATGGGGGATCCATCTCTCATATATGCTGTCGGAAATGGCTCCAGCAGCCATTTCTGGAGGCCTTCTTGAGAGATGAAGGGGAAGAGGTGGGGTGGGGTGGATGGATGGGTGTTTTGTTTTTTTCCCTAATTTTTAATATTTTTAAATGTTTTTTAAATTAAAAGGCTAAAGGGTATAATAGTCATTTTACATGAAAAGTTGAGGGTATAGTGACGAGATGGACCTATTGTGTGTATTTATAAAAAGTTGGGGAATTAAGAGAGTGAAAAAAAAGTTAGAGACTTATCTGATTCTAAACTCAAAGGTTGAGGACCTTTTGTGAAATTAACCCTACTCGGAATTAGGAGGAAATTATGCAACCAAGGGCTATACCTATAGGCTATAGTTAATAAAGCCTTGGATTAGGTGCAAGATGACGTGCAATGTCCTAATTAAGTACCATAATCATTACTTTATTAACGTGGTCGCTTGATGTGACCATTAAGAATCATTTCTGTTAAATTAATTCTTTAAAGAAGAAGGAAAAAAATTAAAATTAAACAATTATATCAAGACATATTGACAAGTCCCATTAATGTGTACAGTAATTATCAAGTTAGAGAAAAAAAAAAAAAAAAAGGCATTTCAATTGTCATTAGAAAAAAAGGGGGAAATCCAGTTAAGAATGATGAAACGGAAAGGAAGGGATGGAAGAAACCAAGGGAATACCGTAGAGAAAAAATTTGGTGCAGATTTGCCTCTTTTTAGGGGTTAAATTCAATATTTCAATTCTTAATAATTGGAGTAACTAAAATCATAATCTAAAAAGCTACCATCCTCGACTCATCAAAATCTACCATGCATTCTATTTATCAAACATTTTGGTAGTTGTACTTCTGAAAAATGCAGAAGTTGCACCTTTAACAATAATGCTAAATAGAGCGTGATTTGTCCTGTGTTCCAGTCATTTCTCTTTTCTGTTTTTGGATTTAATTTTTTCAAACCTGGGTCGCCCTTTTTTATTCTTGAAAAAGATCCGTGACGGGTCGAGTTTTTGGGTTTGGCAGGTTGAGCTGGTTTTTTGTCACTCCCAGATGTGATCAATTACTCAAATTAAATTTTTTTTTCCAATGCTATTCTTTTACTTATTTATTTATTTATTTTTTTAGGTTATGGCTACTTTTTAAGACGGTCAAGAAAGCACGAGTCTTGATATTTTGTTCAGTTCGGAAATGGAAACAATTGTGGACATAATAAATTATGGAAAACGACATCCGAAATCACCTTTTGACCAAGAAAACCAGACTATCTGAGTATGGAAAACCAGACTTGTTGGCCATATGAACTATCTGAGTAATTTCTACTTAGAAATTTTCGAAAGTTTTCCACACGTAAATACATACAAATTTCATAGCTGAGAGACGTGTTTGATAATGACATTAAACCTGTGATATTTCTTTAATTAGATCTTATTTTATATAAGATATCTTAATTAGATCTTATTTTATCAATTGAATATTTGTTAATGTATGACGTGATCAATTCTACTTCATGAATAATAGAAAGAAAAATTTCACATATGATTTCCAACCTTTATATTTTATACCATTTGGGATCCTCATTTTTTCCCAAAGTTGTGAGTCCTCAACCATTCATAAATATACATATAAGGTCTCTAATACTATAAAAAAGGCCTTTATACCCCTTACTCTAAATAGAAACTAAAATAAATTTTTAAAAAAGTAAAAAAAAGAATAAATTAAAGTAATTTCTCCCCTATTCTACCTATATAATTACCCGGTCCTACATCAACCTGAACGGAAATGACAAATTCATCAGCAAAATATAGAGGAGACTTTGATTTTGCTATTGGCTCCTAGAAATGGCAGAAAAAAGAGAGGGGTTCAGCCCCCCGCCCCCCCCCCCAAAGGAAAAGAAAAAGAAAAAATACACCGAAATTTGTCATTTCTGATATGGTTGTGGTGGAATGGGTAGCTAGGTAAATCAAGTGGGAAAGAAATTATCTTCTTTTTTTCTTAAATTATTTTTACTTTTTACAAAAAGAATTCATTTATAAAAGAGTAAGGGTATAATTGTCATTTTAATGGGATTAGGAACCTTATGTGCCTCTTTATGAAAAATTGGGGACCTATGACGTTAAAAAAGAACCCATATGATACAAAACGCAAAGATTGGGATCATATGTGAAATTTACCCGAATTCAAAAAAAAAAAATGAAAATTGTATTGTGCTTGAGGTATTTCTAAGGTTTAAATTGAGTTTAAAATTTGCATTAATTGATCACATATATATATCATATATCGGGCCATAGATTTTTGTGTGTCTATATATATGCGTGTGAAGTTAGGGTTATAAATTGAAAATATTCAAATACTAGACGTTGAATTGTTACAACATTAACGTGATATAATACTAGTGACTTGAGTGGGGTGTGCTGATGTGCTTAATTATAGTGTGTTATATATGTAATTGTTAGTGCTAGTACCATATATCTGTTGCTTAACAACTTGGATTTGTATATTTGATCAAAGGGTTTGACAATGTAATAACAATTTTTTCTATAGTTGTAGTAATCATCTTCTATAAGTAGGTTTTTCTCTTCATATGCACAAAAAGTAATACATTAGAGCATCTCCAATGCAAATGTCTGGTCTAGGGTGACGTTGAAGTGAGATATAAACACATAAATTTATAAATTTTAATTTTCTCTCTCTTCTTTTACTACTTTCCTACATTTTCATCTCTTTATTTTCTATTTTTTCTTCACAATGTCTTTGAGAGTGTCTAACTGTAGAAAGTGTCCTAGACATTGTGAAGAAATATAGAAAATAAAGAGAGAAGAATGTAAGAAAGAAGTGAAAGAAGAGAGAGAAAATTGAAATTTGTAAATTTTATGTGTCTATATCTCTAGTCCACTTCACCTCATGACTAGACATTTGCATTGAAGATGCTCTTAGTGTCCACTTATGTCTTTAAAAAATTCTTTATCATTGCCTTCTTCTGATCCAAAATTGACTCGGTTCAACAGTAAAAATATTAAGTTAAAAGCTCATATATAATTATATCATTATTCACTGGATGAGAAGAATTTTATTGCATATATATAATTAATTGCATAATAACACCAACAATGAGTCAAAGATCCATATATAGTCTAATCACATGTAAGTTGGTCTACATACTCTTGATCAAGGGTTAAATTCCCTTAAATACCTCTTGTAATATTTATTTAAAAAAAAAACCAACGATAAAAAAAAAAAAACCAAAAATTAAGGGAAATTTGCCTAGAAAAGTTCCAATGAACTTCCTGGCTTTTAGGGTCATTTTCTGTAAGATTCTCCAGCCTTTGGGCACTAAAACATGAAACTCTGTTGAATATATATTACTGCATTCCCAACTGTGTATTTGTATGAATTATTCATTCAATATTTTGTCCTAAACAAGAAAGAAAAAAAAGAAACAGTACACTTTTCACGAACTCAGCCCCCTTCCCCCATGGCGGAATCAGGCGACGATCCGGCAGAAGTAGTTCCCATGTTCACGATTAACCAGGAAACTCTGGCAAAACTAGTGCAAGACAATGACAGTTCCTCTCTCGAAGCCTTTGGAGGTATCCAAGGAATAATGGCTGCAGTAGAAACCAATCCAGAAACTGGAATAGTCGGGGATGCTGGAGATCTTTATCGCCGCCACCAAGCATTTGGAGCCAACCTAAATATGGAGATTAAGCAGTCGACATTTCCTGGGGTGGCGGTCGAAGAGTTTTTTGGGCTGGCTTTGCAAGGGTTCAAAGACACCATTATTATCCTTCTTTTGTGCTGTGCTTTAGTCTCTCTTCTCATTGAAATCAAGATAAAAGGCCCCGTTGAAGGACTTATTGATGGAGCAATACTCTTCTTGGAAATCTCTTTTGTTCTCTATTTTGGGCTCATCTGTAGGTTTATTAAGTCCAGAATGAGAAGATGGAGATTGGTATCAAATAAGAAAGAAGTCGCAGCTTCAGCAAAAGCTCGAGCTGCTTGTGTTGTCCGACAAGGAAAAATCCTACAAATTTCGGAATCTGAAGTTGTGGTTGGGGATATAGTGTGTTTACAGACTGGTAATCACGTCCCCGCGGATGGGTTATTCGTCGAGGGCACCAGTTCGTTTAAGCTCTACGATGATGATGGTTTAGTCCCTAAAGGTCGAAATTATCACAAGAATCCTTCTTTGTTTGTTGGTGTTAAAGTGAAAGAAGGTAACTGCAAGATGCTCGTTTTATCAGTAGGCAAGAACACCGAAAGGAGTCAGCTAATGAGGTTTGTGACCAATGGCCAGAAAAATGAGGAATCCAGGCTGCAAATTTCCGTTGATGACATCAGCACCCGTCTGGAGAAAATTTGGCTAAGTCTTTCGTTGTTCGTTCTTCTAGTACAGCTCTTCCGTTGTTTCTTGCCTGGTTCAGGTCACAGCAACAACAATCTGGATAGGAATAGTGTAAAGAACACTGGAGAGGATTTGATGAATGAGTCCGCAAAATTGATAACAAGACAAGGCCTGAAAGCGAGTAGATTTGTT
This sequence comes from Nyctanthes arbor-tristis, assembly GCA_963692815.1. Taxonomy (NCBI): domain Eukaryota; kingdom Viridiplantae; phylum Streptophyta; class Magnoliopsida; order Lamiales; family Oleaceae; genus Nyctanthes; species Nyctanthes arbor-tristis. The sequence goes on from CAVNYN010220817.1 coordinate 23,535, forward strand.
AGAGTTTTAAGCATATTAATCTTTGCTATGAGAGATGTAGTGCCGCTAGGCATTTTTGTCACCCTTTGTTATGCATCACTTAAAATCAAGTCTCAGATGGCTATTGTTAGAAGATTATCGGCATGTGCTACAATGGGCTTAATCACTACAATCTGTACTGATGGGATGACAAATGATTTGGTTCTTCAGCGCTCAACTATGGCGGATTTATGGGTTGGTTTTGAGGATGTTTCTAAGGAGTTAATATCTGAGGAAGTCCTTGGAATTTTGCAAGACGGGTTTTGCAAGTATTATCATGATTCTTGCAATGGCAAGGAAGATGCTTTTTGCTATTGGGCTCAGGAGGTCCTTGCGATTGAATCTTTTAATTGGAAACATAAAGAAGCTGCCAGTGACAATCTGCTCATTCATATTTGGCATGGAGAATTCGAAGAAAATCTATCCAAGTGTTCTCGTTATTGTGAGGTTGATGGCAAGCTGAAAACCCTAGATGAAGATAAAATGGCCCAGTTGAAAAGAGAATTTCAGAGTATTAATTCATCAAATAATAGTCCCCGCCAGGTTCTGTGTTTTGCCTTCGGAAAAGTTGATGAAGAAAGCATATCAATTGGAGACGATGATGATTCAATATATGGTGATGCTGAGAAAACCCTAGATCAATTGGGAAATGACTTAATCTTTCTCGCCATGGTAAGCTTAAAAAATCCATATCCGCCTGAGGTGAGAGAAGCCATTCAACAGTTTCGAGCTTCTGGTGTTTCTTTCAAACTGGTTGCGGATATGGACGTAACAACAGCAAGAATCATGGCCCTTCACTCTGGAATTTTAGGGCCTGAAGAAGATAATGAAGAAGCTGTGATTGAGGCATCTGATTTCCTCAAGAAACGGGCAGAAGATCGCCTGAATTCAATAGAAAACATCCATGTGATGGCCAGTGCCTCTCCTTCAGACAGATTGCTGTTTGTGCAATGCCTTAGACAGAAAAATAAGGTTGTAGCAGTCACTGGTTCGAGCACAAGAGACAGTCCGTCCCTTAAGGAAGCTGATGTCGGAATTTTCATGGGGACTGCAGAAGATCAGTCAAAAGAAGAGGCAGATATTTTTGTCCCGAACAAGAGTGTGGTTTCAACAATCTTTACCATCATAAAACTCGGAAGGTGCATATACAACGTCGTTAAACAGTTGATGCAATTACAACTTACTCTAAATATCACTGCCTTCACTCTCAACTTCATCTACACGATTAGTCAGAGAGAGCTGCAACTTTATGCAGTTCAAGTCTTGTGGATGAATCTAATCATGGATGTTGTAGGAGCCCTAGCTTTGGCTATAAGAATCATAGAGCCACCGGAGGAAATAATTTCGAGTATTGACGATGGTGACCTCCCAATCATAACACGGCCAATGTGGGGATGCATAGCTATTCAATCCTTGTTCCAAATCACAATTTTAATGATCCTAGATGGGAAGGGGACGAAGCTTTCTCTCGGAGGAGATGAAAAAGTTGTGAAATCCATGATTAACGGCTGTTATGTTTTTTGTCAAGTCTTCAGTTTGATCACAGCCATGGTGTTGTCCAAGAAGAAGAAGAAAACTGATAGTATTTGGGAGTTGGATCACAGGCAGATAATTCATGTGTGCAGAAAGTGTTTAGCGGTGTTTGGTGTAATTGGAATTGTAGAGGTGGGATTGAGTGAAAGCATGGCCATTATTGCACATTGGGGAAGGTTAAATGCCGTGAGATGGTTGTTGTGTATTGGAATTGCATCTCTCTCAATTCCTATAGGATTCGCAACCAATTGGCTTGTTGCAGTTA
>CAVNYN010220820.1:0-31353 GCA_963692815.1 Nyctanthes arbor-tristis
ACGTTAATTCAGGAACTGTAATAGGATAACTCATAAAACTTCTCTCTTTGATCTTACGTCCATTTATCAATCTTGCTACAGCTATCTACAAGTTTGATCACACGAACATTGTCCATTTTGATGCGTTTCAGTCGGCACAAGAGAATCTTGGAAAAGAAGTTACCTATAAACTATAGGAATTTCTGTTGTCTGGATCTTTCATTATCTGCGGCACTCAAGAACAATTAGAAGCCAGTAGAAACGAAGGGCCTGTTTTCTTTATTGTTTTGAGATCGATTTTACTTTTCAGTTTTTTAAAACATTGATAACTCGTTTACTTTTGTATTTTCAAAAACTAATTTTGAAAAACAATGAATTGTTTAACAAAAAAAAAAAAAAAAAGAAAATGATAAAATGCCGTTTTGAGAGTTTTTAAGCAAAACGTGTTACTTAATTAAAAACACAAGAAATGCTTTGTTTTGGAAATTCCAATTTCTCTCTCCTCTAATTTTACAACCTTTTGTCCCTTCACCCCAAAATCAATTACGATTACAGCAGTGCTGTTTCTCTCTATCGTCTACTTAGTTTCTCTCTCTTCTCTAATTTCTTTGATCTAATGATACACCAAAATTACGACTACTCTCTCCTCTTTCGTTTGTCCCTTCCTCCAAATGTTACTTCTTTCTCTTTCCTCTAATTTCCTTTTTCCTCATAACAAAATATATGGCAAAATTTCATATTTTAATCTTGATAATGATGTATTAGAACAAAATAATTTTTTTTAAGGAAAGAACAGAATTGTTTAATTTACTTAAACAAAATTATTTAATTCACTTAACAAGCAAATAAATTCTCAAAATGTCAAAAAGAACATATTTTTCAGTTTCGTAATTTTTAAAATAGTTTTCCAAAATGACAAATGCATTTTTAGAAATCTCAAAACAAACACTCAAAACAGAAAATTAAAAATGAATTGAAAACTAAAAAATAGAAAACTGAATCATGAAAAGAACATAGCTTAAGCATTTTGTTGAATAACAAGCAAGCAATCGGCAATAAGAAAATTACAACGGAGTTGCAATAGTGGTAGCACACTTCTGTTAGCTTATGGACTAAGCTGAATGCCTTTAATTTTTAAGAACAAAATAAATGTGTACATGCAATTACCTATATTTACTTAGATAAACAGAGAAAATATCGACAATGTTTTAATTGAAAATTAGAATCCGAAAGCCAAGACCCAAGAAAATGATACAATCCCTTCAATATTTCAAATTCTAATAAGAAAACAGAAAAATAAGCACCCATGAAGCGCATAAACAAAAAGAAAATTATGTGTAATACCTTTCATAAAATATGACAATAGATTTGCAGCTCACAAAAATTCAATCTTGATTAGAGAAGTTGAGAGCAAGAAAAAGAAAAGATAAAACCACAGGCCTAGATGTGACAAATCTAATTATCTACTTCTAGTTTTCTCAAATTCCATTAGCATAGTATTAAACAAGCAGCAAACACAGAAATTACAACTAAAAAAAAAAAGAAAAATAATACAGAAAGATTTAGCATACTTTTATGTGGATCTCCCAAGTCCTTGGTAATTCTTCAACAGACCTACGCACTCAATTTAAAGTAAAAATCAAAATTAAATAAATTATTGAAGGCATATAAAATAAAATGACTGTTGACTTTTGTAAAGCAAATCATTAGCAAACAGAGATAAGCAATCCCCCTTTACAAAACATTCCGTCCCTGCTCGCCTCGTTCTTAAAAAGTTTGAGATATATTGAACAAGCAAGCTTTGAAAGAAATAAACTTCGGTGTGAGGCTCAGCTCTGCAAATAAATAGGTAAAGAGAGTGAGACACCACCATGGCTGCATAGAACCTGATTGCATATGCAAGAAAGAAACATAACTCCATAAATTTTCCTTTTTACAAAGCCATCCAGGTTAGCCGCCCCAAGACACAGGTCCGATTCCCACGCCCGACGCAACTCGAAAAAAATAATCATCACAGCCTACACATAGAATTAAGAGCAGCAGCAGCAAAAACGTTAGGCAGCATGTATACAAGAAAATCTGTAGAAATCTATAGAAATTTATGTAAAAATACATTTAATTGGCGCAAACAGTTTACCAAATTGACATATCAAACAGCCAAAATAAAGTCGGACCCTACCCCAAACCTCCAAATCTGAAACAAAAAATAAGAAAGACACCACAACAATCAGCAGGGGCAAAAAAAAAGTGAACCCAGGAACAGACCTCCAAAGCTGAATACACTGCAGAAAAAACAACGAAATATTTCTAGAGGGAAAAAAAAGCAAAAGAAAATGAGTGTGGCGAAACCTTAAGCGCAAGAGAAGAAGCTCCCAGGCTAAACGATTGAGGTGGGAAAATTCACAATTAGCAAGTAGCAATTGAGAAATCTGGTCATTACTTGTACAAGGGTAAAAAAGAAAATTGATAGAAAAAAGATGGGGACATTTTCGTAAAGACACTATTCATAGGAACAGTGAAATTGGAGAATTCATTTCTTATATAGTTAGATATATATATATATATATATATATATTCCATTAGTTCCCTTCAAAAGAGTGGGGAAAAAAATCTTATTCGATTAGCTGGACCTGCTTGCAGGCTATTCCGATGAGCCTTTTCTGGACTTTTCCAGGTGCCGTGGGCTTGTCGAGCCCATATGCATTAAAAATTGATATTTGTTGCTGAGGTCCTCAAACATTTATAAATTCATTCCTAGACCATTAGGCCTCTTTATCTTTCATTTTTGGTGCCCTTAAGCTTGTGTGGTCTCCATTCGAAATTCTAAATATGCTTGACTGTTTTTGCAAAAACAATTTCATTTTCTAAGGCATGGGTGAATTCACATGTAGAAGACATTAAAAAATCGTGTATATTAAAATTGCTCATCGAGATTCACAAAAATAAAAATTCTAGGGAGACATGAAAAAATAACATTAATGGGTAACATTCTTATGTGGTACACTTGTATTGGATGATGAAAAAGTAACCAATAAATGTGTGTCACGTAAAGATGTCACTCTTTAATATCTTTTTTCATGTCCTCCTAGAATTGCTCTCACAAAAATATCAAATCAATGATTAAGTAAATCTCAGAGTTCATGAATATTCAGTATACCTACTTGAAAATTGAAAGTATTACTGATGATTTATTAAAAGAATCAAATTAATTGTGAAACAGGGGTTAAATTTATTAATTAACACTAATCCTAGCATTGAATGACGGTGGTTACCTTAACACAAATTAACGGTTGCTCAATTCTCTCTAGCTTTCTTTTTTTCTTTTTTTATTTTTTTTTATTTTGGAAGTTTAATTCTCTCTAGTTAGTGTCATGTCAAGTGTAAATCTCATATAAATTATAATCTGAAAAAATAAATTGACAGAATATTTGAGTATTTGAGAGTATCTTTTGAATTTTAAATAGAAAGAATATTTGAATAATATACAATTAGGCTGTTTTTTCCCCACTTTTTAAGGAAGAGTGCAATTAAGCATTGATCAGAGAAGATAATAATCTATATAACGATGCAAATTAAGCTTGATGCAGTAGTATTTCATTGTATCCTGCAGGAGATTGGAACTAATAAAAGAGATTTTGGAAATTTTGAGGTATTTAATTGAGATTTTAATTTTAAAGTCTGAAAAACATTCATGAGTAGTCAAACTTTACAAGACTTTCTCGACTTTTGAAAAACATTCATGAGTAGTCAAACTTTACGAGACTTTCTTGACTTTTAAAGACTTTTAAGAGAAAATATAAATAGCAAATATAACCAAAAACTCATATCTACATAGGTGAGATTTGTGAAAAGCTATAAAGGACGAGGAAACGCAACTTTGTTTCTTCATAGGGGTTCCAATGTTCATTGATTCTTTTCTTTCTTTATAAGGTCTTGAGGGAGATGGAACAATTTACCCATATCTTTGGTAATTAATATCGAATTATCCCTTATTTTTGAGATAAATATATTGTATGAAATTTGAACGACGAAATAAGACTTTTTAAAATTTTTAGGAATGTTACTGGCATGCGTATATGAAGAATTGTCTCGTTATTATTATTTTGATTGCTCATATTATACCTTATTACTATTATTACTCAATTTTTTGAATAATTCATTGAACCTTTTAATGATGAATGATTCATTCATCCGTATATAATGTTTCATACACTTGCAACGGTAAATTGGAATAAGACTTTTTTTTATTATTTTATGTTGTGTTTGTTCCGTGTTACTATTCATGAAACTTCAAAGTATTGTTACAAAGTTGTGGCGCAAAGGTTTATATATATATATATATATATTGTGTGTGTATATAAACACAATTTGGAGAATTTCGATGACGTGTATAGATTTAAATCCAAGATCTCATTGTGAAGCAGAGTTTTTATGAAGGTCAAAAGTTTGTCAATTGGGGTTTTGATGTAAATTGAATTTTATAAGAAATTGTGACCGTCTTTAAATTAAAAAATAAAATTAATACATCCTGAAATGTCAAAAAAGAATTTTAATGAAAGTTTAGAAAAGTTTTAAATGAAAATCCACATGAAGTCTAGAGGGACTTTTCTCAACTCTCAACAAATCCAAAAAAAATAAAATCAAATCCCATAAAATCCACACAAATCACATTCTTAAAAAGTTTTTAAACCCCTCTCTCAATTGAATACACCCCTTATTATTTCACAAATATTCTGTCAAATCTGCAATTAATATTCACCTTACTATAACTTGTTTTTTCTATTTCTATCAATTTTTATAAGGGTAGATTTCACCATTAGTCCCCAACCATTAAGCTTTTACACAATCTTGTTCCAATTCCTTTTTTTCTCCCCTCTTAGGTCCCCAATGTTTCGTATAATAGTTGAGTTTCGTCCTTCCATCAAGATTCCCTCCATTTTCAGTTGAACCTGTAAAAATTGGCCTTTTTAACCGCTTACATTTTCAAAGGTTGAGGACCAAAGTGAAAATTACTCTAGATTTAACAAAAATTGATAATGGAAAATTGAAAAAGAAAAAAAATTATTCAAAAAAATATAAAAATAAATTATTCTATCCAGCACCCCACCAAAGCTTGTATTTGCTGACTGATTGCATTTCGATATGGATTCATTTCCCATAAGAGACCACGAATTAATATTTATAAAGAAAAATATATTTATTTCTATCATATTTTTAATTTTATAGTCTTATTAATTATGACTATTATGACAATTTGTACTGAATGACATTTTTATTCTAAAAATTCATTGGGGGCAACAATTAGATTTTCTCAAAAAAAATAAAAATTATAATCTTATTGGGTGTGGATTCTATAAGATTATAATTTTTATTTTCTAAGAAAATCAAAGGTGCTCTCATAATGAAAATTTTAAAGTAAAAATATCATTCAATGGAAATAATATGTCTATCATATTTTTTCTTATAAATATTTAAAAAGAAATATTAATTCTATAGACTCTTTTCTCATGGGAAACGAATCCACATCAAAATATAATCAGAGGACAAATACAGGTTGAGTCGGGTGGGTTGGGCAGAATAAATTATATATTTTTTTTTTAATTAAATTTTTTTCTTTTTCAATTTTCCATGTGATCATTTTTTTTTTTAAATTTAGAGCAATTTTCACTGTGGTCCCCAACATTTTGAAAATGTAAGAGTAAATTTGTCAATTTATAGGGCTTTAACATAAAATTGGACGAAGTACTGACAAAAGGAGAAAACTCAACTATCATATAAAAGGTAGGGGATCCACAAGGCTAGGAAAAAAGAATGGGACAAAAACGTGTAAATGCTGACAGGTTGGAGACTAATGGTGAAATTTACCCATTATATGTGATTTAAATAACATTAACAGGGTGTTTGGCAACTTGGACGGATTATAATCTAGATTCTAATCTGCCACATGATGTCATTTCATTGATTTTACTTTTTTCAAAAAGTCAAAAAGTAAAAGTCAAGTCGTAATTATTTACTTTTTATAAAAAGTAACCAATAAAATCATGACACGTACTAAATTATAATCCAGATTATAATTTAACTTCCAACCAAACACCTTGTAAAATTTCTTAAAGAAATAGGAACAGTGGCCAAAAAAATAAAATGAAATATGAACAAGGATATTGATACTCAAAAGTCAAATCTTGATGTTTAATGCGATATATTCTATGGTGTTCATTAGACGTCATTTATGGGCTTACATCTTTCATTTTATGGGCTTACAATTTTCCTTTACCTTATTAAATATCAAATTAAAATAAATAAATAAATCTAGATTAAGGTAATAGCTCAAGTGACAAAAAGTCTTCCTTACCAATAAAGAGGAGATCCTGAGTTTGAATCTTTATCCCTCTCCAAAGTTGGTTCAATTGTATATATAAAAAAAAAAAAAGTAAGTAAATAAATTCAAGCAAATTGGCAGAACTTCTTCCAATTTATTTCTGTAAGTATGGACCACTAGCTGTAAGGGTCTCCATTATTCGTCTTATTCTTATTTTAGGTTGAAAGAAACATGGCGATTAATCAATGCATAATTTTAATGCTTTGGGCAGTGCTGATGGCCGGCATCGCAACGCCTGTGGCTCCGGCGATCGATAAACGGCCAGCGGCAGTGGAAAAGTGGTTCAAGAAACTCCCGCATTCAAAGGAAAAGTTGACCAAACTTCACTTCTACTTTCACGACGTTGTGACTGGCAAGAATGCGACGGTGGTCCGGTCGGGGGAGGCCAAAACGACCGCCAAGTCACCAACCTTTTTCGGGGCAGTTTTCATGATGGATGATCCGCTGACAGAGGAACCCGAACCCGATTCTAAGATAGTGGGTCGAGCTCAAGGAATATACAGTTCGGCTTCAATGGAGGAGATTGGTTTTCTGATGACCTTAAACTTTGTTTTCACGAGTGGCAAGTACAATGGGAGCACTCTTAGCGTGCTTGGGCACAACCCCATTTTTCACAAGTACCGGGAGATGCCTATACTCGGTGGCTCTGGCGTATTCCGCCTTGCGCGAGGGATCGCCACTGCCAAAACCCACCAGCTGGATACTTCCGGCAATGCCATCGTGGAATACAACGTTATGCTTTTGCATTATTGATCCATTATTTTTTCCTCCCTCGTTGAATTTTTTTTCTTAATAATGTTATGTAGTATGTACACTAATGGTGCCGAGCATCCCTTTTATGTGACAGTGATTTAATGTCATCCGTATTGTTTTTTACACCCTAAGTCAAGAGTTCAATTCCCCTTTCTATAATCCTCTTGTAATGTTTATTAATAATGAGAATAATAATAATCTATATATTAATAATAAGAGAAGTTTATTTGATTTTATATTTTCCCGCCACTGGTATGATATTATAAGCTCACTAATGATGTCATTGGTGACATCACTGGTGTACCATATTTCCTATTTTATTTTTTTTTAGATCTTATTGCATTTAGTTTCTTCATTATTCTTAAATTATCTATTTACCTTTCCTCCCTTATCTCATTCTCAATCGATTACCCTCTCCTCTCACATAACACCAACTGATTTTTTTATTAGTTAACTTTCAATCGGGTTTTTTGATTCGTCGGATTATATGCTAGAATATATCAATTATTTTGAAATAAAAATCTGAGAATAATTTCATGTCAGTGAGATCAGCTATTGTTTTTCTTTATTTAATTTTCTTTCTTATTTTTTTTATTTTCCCAACTGATTTATTTAATGTCATTTTAAAGTTTCAAACACAGATAATACTTTTTCTTACGGATTTAAGTAGATCGTCCCATATGATTTTTTATAAATAGGGAAAGTACTAGGAAAATGGGTTCCGTAAAGGAATATACGCGGGCTATATAGAAAAATTGATCTATTTTTTTGGGTGCAAATTGATCTATTATATGCAATGAAACATGGTAAGAACGATAAAGATGTTATTTACCAGGTATCTACAATGAATGCTTCCTTATGTGCTCTTCCGATCTTAATAATTAATTTAAAATACTATATTATTTTGTACGTAGTATATTTGATAAAATACATGAGATTGTTTTGTATGAAATGGATATTTTATTGGATTATATTTGACTGTTATAACTGTATATTATTTATTCACGGACGAAGGAAGCATTCGATATATTACCAGACGTTGAAATTTTTTATTACTGTTGTTCCCCAGTGCAACGCACAGGGTGAAAATTCTAGTAATAATAATAATAATAATAATAATAATAATAATAATAATAATAATAAGAAGAAGAAGAAGAAGAACAAAAAAAAAAAAAGTTCATGTATGAATAAGCCGTCCCGACTTCTTTTCCGGAATATGTTATGCAATATGTACACTAATGGTGCCTAGCACTCTAGCACCCTGTTTATGTGGTTGTCAATGAAGCTTTTCTAATTAGCCAGACGTGACCTTTTACAGGAAGTCAGATTGTCAATAAAAATCAGTCAAGTAGCATGGGTACATATGACTTAGTTGATTTTTATTAGTAGTCTGATTCATTACAAGGATCTATATCTGATTCATTAGAAATCACAGTTGTCAATGCTTGATATGCTTCTCGTTCTATTAAGAAGTCTTTTTTTCATTTTCGTTCGTCTTAAATTATAAGCCACTTTTTTACTAAAAAATAATTGAAATCTTAATTTTCTTATATACTCTTAGAGCATAATTAATGTGGAGAAAAATAGTTGGGGTTTTTCTCCACAAAATCAAATAATGTATTAAAATAAAGGTGTAAAAACCTGTCTGTAAGGGGAACAGCTAAAAGAGGAGGCCAAAAAAAGCTAATTGGCCCCTCATTTAGCTTTTTCCCCCTCATCATTGAGTGTTGCAAAAAAATATTTAAGATCCTACTAAAAAAGATTCAATCCAATTAAATGTCGACACGTGTCTAATATACATATTTTAATAAAATATATTGTTAAATAGGAAATAAAAAATAAAAAAATGTGAAAAATAATATCATTTGTATGAAATTAGTAAAGTGGTTTTTCCGGCCCAGCCACCTATACTCATATTCCCCCCTCCTCTAATTTTTTCACTACACATTATTTGAAAATAGGTTCTGATTTGTTCTCTTTGGCTTTTTTCCTTTAGCTTTTTTCCCCATATATTAATCTTGCTCTTAGAGTATCCACATTGGTAGTGGTAAACTAGGTTGTTAGTTAGCAACTCAAAAAAATACCTTCATTGATGATGCTAAGAAAGTTATTAAGGATTCTAGTTAGTTGTTAATTTTAACAATAATTTTAACACTGTGTTAGAATTGAATGTTTTGAAAAATTCTTTTTTTATTTATTTAATAAATTTTGACCAATAACTTTTGACATGAATAAGGCCCACTTGGCTTGAATTGTTTTGTTTAACACATCTAATGTGATACTTCAATACTTATTAAATTTAACTATCATATATGTCATTTAATAATAATTTAAAATGCACATTTGCTTACGTAGATAACTAAATTTAAGAACATCAATGTATATGCTCTTATTTACTCTACATATCTACAGAATATACTAGTATTAAGGTGAAATAATTGATAAATGAATGACTACATGGGAAGATATTATTAGATTTTATTTTATTTTTTCAATAACGTTAATTGAACCTTTTTCCTGTTTCATTCTTGTCAAATTAGAAGCAAGCCTGTTTTAGTTGGACGAAAGTAGTTTTAGATAATAAAGTTGAATTAAATTTATGAATAAAGTTAACCTTCATTGTGTGATGTCTTTTATTTTCATCATTGATAGAACTGGGACATATTAAGAAAATACACAAAAAAAAAAAAAAAATATCATACGATGTTATCACTATAATAATATATCTATTGGGAATGATATGGTGGATAGAAAGAGTACATGTAGCAATAGTAAGGCATATGTTACATTTTTTTTTTTTTTGAAACAAGGCATAAGTAACATTTATAAACGCTATAATTATGTAAGTTGAGGACCAATACAAGTTTTTTCTTCACAATTTCACATAAATATTTTTCTCTCCCATTTATAAGCACCAGGTGCTGTACGGAACTGTTCACGTGGCTTTGATGTAAGAAGTCAATTGCAACAGCCAACAGGAGATAAAATATTATTGTTTGTGGTACATCTTCATGGAAAGTAGAGTTCAGTCCTCCTCAAATTTAGGATCTAATAAAATGGCAAAATCCACACCCGCAAAACCCTCTTTAACCATTCAAGTTTTGCACGTTGTCATAGACAATTTGAAATACTCACAATCTCTTCACCATAAAACTAAGGGGATGTATTTGGTTAAGATATTTAAAGACTTTTTAAGATTCTACAAATCTTAAAGTATTTAATTAAAATTTTTTCAGAGTTCTTAAAAGTCTTAAGGTATTCAATTGAAACTTTTTAAAAGTCGAAAAAAGTTATGAGATATTCAATTCGTTCAAGATTTGATGAGATTTCACTATTTTTTAGATTCTTGAGACTTGTAGTGAAAAATATAAATAGTAAATCTCACCACAAATCCTTTCTACAAACGTGCGATTCTTGAAAGTGCTGTGAAAAAGGAAAAAAGGCCACGAAAGTGGAGAAAACAAATCGTACGTATTATTAATTTAATGTATTTTACGTCATATATTTTGTTGTATGTATTATCTTAGAATTAACTTTCTGCGTTGGAATTAACAATTGTTCATTTTGCAATTTGTATCCATGTTAACAATTATTATTAATTATCTTGGAATCAACAATTGTTCACTGATTTAATTGTTGAATCGTACGTCATGGGTTATCCGATATGTATTATTAATTAGAAAATTTTCTCTATTTACAGTATATGTAATTCAAAGTCAACGAGAAATTTATTTCATACATTATTGACAATGTCATTATATGAATTTTTTTTTTCTGCAATCTAATAAGAATAATTGGTGATTTGTTTTTCTAATTAGTATAAATATACTAACCTCATGTATTTACAAAAATTTTCTAATAAAAATTTACAAAATTGATTAGACTTGCGCATTTACAAAAAACGTTTACTTGGGGTGGAAGTTGAGTCCTACTCAAGTATACGTTTGCTCAGCGAACTCGAACTTCGTGCAACTTAAGGACCTATTTTGGAGGGGGCTAAAGATATTAGTCAAAGGTTTAAATTATGTCAGCTTAAAACCAATAATAGGAGAGCTAATGAAATAGCTTATTTACTTGCTCAATGAGCATTAAATTGTAATTTGGATTTGTGATGGAGGAATGTCTCCCCCAAATTTTATTGTAGACGCTCTTGCAAGTGATATTATAGAATGAATGAAAAGTATTTTTTGATTGCCAAAATATATATTGTATAATTTGAAAAAAAAAATAATTGTAAAGAAATTTTGAAAAAGTCTTTCAAAGTCTGTGAAAGTCTAAGAAAATATTTTTTTTATGAAAGTTAAAAAAGTCTAGATAAATATTCCTGGACAACAAATCCAGTAAAATTTTATAAAATCCATAGAAGTCTCGTGCTTAAAAAAATTTAAAAGTCTTAATTGAATACAGCCTCCCAAATATAAAGATGAAAAAAATCTGACTCTCAGTAGTTCTCTTTCAATATTAAAGAAGGCGGATCCAATGTTGAAATATTTCACAATATACTGAATAACTAATTATAATTAAGTTCAATTTTGACAAATCCAACGTTGAAATGTTTCACGACATACGGGACAACTAATTATAATTGAGTTATGTTTTGTCACGCCATGGACGGCGATGCATTACTGGCAGAATATAGCACGTTTCTGGCACGTCCATGGCCACCAAGTATGAATGAATGAATGAATTAATGAAAAATGTCAATGATTCATTCATCTTCGTAATAACTTATCTCTGAGTTACAATTGCTGATCAACAGGTAAATTCTATCCATCATTCAATATTCGCCGGTAATGAAACGGGACGACCCCACGTACCACCCCTTCTACCACTCCTGCCACTATTTTATAGTTGGTTCGCTCCTTTGCACACCTGAGATTTGAAAAGCCGAAACCAAATAACGAGATTTAAGAGCAAGATTAATGTTTCGAAAAAAAAGTCAAAGGGAAAAAATAAGAGAAAAAAATATTTCTAAATAATGTATAAGAGGAAAAGTAAGGGGGAAAATATAAAAAAAGGACACATGGCTATTTTTTATTGGATTAGCAGAGGAGTGAGAGAAGGGGAAAAGAATATTTTATTTTATTAGAGATGAGTGGGAGTGGTAGAGAAAAAGCTAAATGAGGAGCCAAAGAATCGGAGAGGAGTAGGAGTGGGAGTGGGAGTGGGCCCTCATTTACTCCCCACCCCCCTCAAAATATAAGTTCTTTCCCTTTCACATCACACATTATTTGAAGTGTTGGGGAAAAAATTTAAATTTGAGTTTTTTTTTTCTTACACTAATTGTGGTCTAACTTGATAAGAGTTTCTCCATGGTTTTCTGAGCTCCAAGGCCTTCTTGAGATCAAGTATCTCTCTTTTAGGGCATCTCCAATGGTCTTCTATATTTAGGAGATTCTTCCAAATTTAAGAGACTACTTTACTCCAACCATCCCATTGGAGGGACACTATTACCTCCCCAATATTTAAGAAAGGTGATATAGTTACAAAAATGTCATTCTTTTATTCATTAAAGTGTCATTAGTTTAATTATGATAACACCATTTCTACATTAATTTCTGTTTTTAAAACATAATTGTTCTAATTTTGAATTTCAAATTTTTTTAATACTATTAATTTATTTTTTAGAATTCAAATGTTATACATTTTTTATTAAATATCATTATTGTAATTTAAAATTTAAACAAGTGAAATTTATTTTCAATAGAAATGATACAAACACAATAAACTTAACAAATAATAAACTAAGTTTGTTAATAACGATAACAAACAAATATTTTAATAATAAAGATAAACAAGTGCTACAATATTCTTTATTTGGCTCTTTTTGAGATATAAATTATTTAACCTTAACTAATTATAAGTATTATACACATTAAGAATGGTTTTAATTAAATAAAAATATTATTCTTATTAGGGTTAATTACACCTAGCATCCTCAACCTTTCAGCTTTTTATCGATTACGTCCCTAATATTTAATTTTGCATTTTTACGTCCTTTACTTTTAGTAAAATCTCATTTTTCGTCTCTAGAGACGGAAAACGTCAATTTTGACCGTTAATGACAGGGGTATTTTAGGCAAAATAAAAAATAAATATTTTAACAAATTTTAATTAAAAAATTTGAAAAAAAAAGGAAAAGAAAAATGGAGGGAGAGGGACTCCCCCACCCCTACCGGAATGGCAACCATTTCCAGCAGCTTGGGGGGGCCCCTTGCTGCCGGAAATGGCTGCCATTCCAGGATGGGGTGTGGGGAGTCCCTCTCCCACCATTTTTCTTTTCCTTTTTTTTCCAAAATTTTTTACTAAAATATGTTAAAATATTTAATTTTTTGTTTTGCCTAAAATACCCCCGTCATCAACGGTCAAAATTAACGTTTTTCGTTGAGGAACGAAAAATGAAATTTCACTAAAGGTTAGAGACGTAAAAACCCAAAATTAAAAGTTAAGAACGTAATCGATAAAAGCTGAAAAGTTGGGGATGCTAAGTGTAATTAACCCTTCATATTATTACTCAATTAAAAGAAATAGAAAATAAAAAGAAAATAGAATCCCTTAAATATAGAGAAAATCATTGAAGAACAATAATGATTTCCCTTATATTTGAAAAAGGGGTTTTCCTATACATAAGAGAAACCCTTGGAGATGCTCTTACAAGAAAAATGAGCCATAGCCCGCTATATTTATGCCGAGCGTAGCTCTTTGGAAAAAACAGATCTCCCTTCAAAAAAGTATCAAATCTCCCCTAAGAAGCATAACAAACTTATTTAACCATCAACATCTCAAACCAGTAAGGTAAAGAGACAGCACCCCGCCCTACAAGCAAGTCGAAAAAAATGTTACGCAAGTTCTGTTCTGCAGATACACTACCACATCAGCCTGTGAAACCCAAAGGTAGCACAATGCCAACATAAGCAAGAAGAAAAGAGTAATGTTACACCTTCAGATTAATTTACTAATTAGTTCACCGATTTACAATTTTAACCCTGAAATATCTAAAGTTCAAATTATTTAAATACCTTAATTGACAGTTTTACCTTTCATATTAATACACAGCCAGTGAACTAATTAGTAAACCAATATGAAAGTTTATCATTACTTAGAAGAAAATCTATTTCTGACCCGTCCAGTTATGCAACTAGCAATTCCCTTCTCAAAATTTTGGTCCAAACTCCAAAACTTCATTTGACAACATTAATATACATGTTCTACTTCAGTCTAGAAAAAATAAATTGATAAAAAAGCAATAAAATTCAGTTTTTCAAAGGAAGCAAGAATCCGCGGTGCCTTCTCATTTCTTATTCCTTCAGACAATCTTCTAATGGACACGAGTAATTTATATCTTCCACCGCCAATTGGACACGGAGAACATCTGCATAAATAGAACCCATAGGAACCCATCAACACACAGACAAGAAGCAATTTCGGACAAGTTTCAAACACTAAGTAGGAAAGTGAGATATTCATGACCAAGAATGATAGAGACTTAACAAGCAACTTCTACAATTGTCACTTCTTTGAAAGAAAAAGATGAAGCAATATATGGCCCACGGGAAATTATGCAATTAAAGTGAAATCCATACTCATGCTTTTACATTATCTATTACTTAAATATACTTGCAGAACTCTTTCTTTCTTCATTGACTTGATTGCATAACAAACAGAAGTCTTCAAGGCTATTACGGTAAGAAGGCGGCATTAGAAGGAAGCAAACTTGCATCCTGTACCATAGTTATCACAACTAGATAATCTTTCTTAATTAGCAGTTTTATTAGATCTATTTCTCAGACTTTATTCTCTGGGATTGTCCAGGTTACGATTCCAACATAGATACATTTATTCAGGGGCCAGCATCAAGGAGGAAAAGAAGGGACTCACACCAGTCAAAGGAATATCAATCTAAAAGATCAGAAGTGCTTCAACATTTGATTCACAGACAACATTAAATGAGAAGTGAAAAAATTTGGACTAATTATAACTGCCACCCTAAACAAAGGCTTGACTGGTAAAAGAAAAAATAGCCTCCATACCTATTCTGTTCCCGGTCAACAAAAGATGCCCATCAAAAAGAAACTCGATAGATACAATGGATGTCACATCATGCATGCTCCATTTATGTCATTATGCATATTGCATGGGTTGAGAATAACCAAGAATCTTTTTTACCAGAGGAATCAAGCTGAGCAACGCAATGTGAAGCTGCTCAGTACTGTTGATACGGATACTGACTTGTCCAGATCCTCTATTATTTATGTTGACACGACCAATCAAATTTGTATGTCGTCCAATAGGGATCTGAGTCTGTGAATTGCATCCAATAGCAAGATCCCCATGCCAGTCCATGACCGAAAGTCCCAGAGTTGATAAGAAACGCCCTAAAGGATGATCTTTGTCCCTCAGTGTTGCTTCCAGACTACCACCATAGGCAACATCCCAACGACCAAAAATGGCTCCTCCTGAAACAACCAACTGGCCTCGCTTACCCACAATCAATTTGTCCTCTACTTTCATTCCACCAGTCAAAACATCACCTAATAGAGTCGCCGAGAGACCAGCAATTGCCTTATTTATTCTGTGATTGCTAAATCTTGTCTCAGTTCGGAGTGTGTAAGCAATATCCTTTCCAACTGACTGCATGTCAAAACCAGCGGAAGTTGCTTTACCATTGCCATGCTTTATTGAACTTGCAAATTCCATTTGAAGATTGGTGTCTTTTTTATCTTTTGAAAGGTGACCAGAAAAAGATATTGGTACTTTATCTTTAACCACAAATAGTCTTTCTACATTTATACCCTCATAGCCAATGTCATGATCCCAACCATTAGGTTCTAGGACAGGTCTCACAAGCCATGGGTTAGAGGAATCAAGATAACGATAACGATGAGTTGGATTATCAGAATCAAAGGAAGCAGGTAGAGCCAAGTCTTGCATAGGAACTGGCACAGATGCAGAACCACTGGTCTCTTCTTCTGCACTTTCACCATAGTCAGGACCCAAGTCTTTAGCTGCCTCATGCATTTTCTTCATCATCTTCCGCCGCTTTTTCTCTTCCTTCAGCTGCTTCTTCATGAATAGCTTTTCCCGATATTCTAGCTCATCATAGTATGCCTTTCTTTGGGCTTTAGTTAGCTTTTCCAGCTGGGCTTTAGTTAATGGTTTGAACGGTGGCAATTCATCATACTCTGATTCATCTTCTGTGTCTGAACACTCATCCAGATCTTCTTCTAAAGCATCATCCTCATCACCAAATTGCTCCGATGGCAGTTTCACTTGGGGTCTTGACTGCAGAAGGGATGAAAGAAGGAAAGGTAAAGGAGGTGATCTTGTTCGAGAGACAAATGGCTTACCAGGCGAGCTATCTTGCAGCTTCAGTAGTGTATTTGCTTCAGCCAATATTTTGGAGGCGAAGGACAGAAGCAACAAATGAGGTTTCCAAACCTGACCATTTGGCAACACTCTCTGTCCAGCTCTGTTTGTTCTGCATGCCAAGTGGTTCTCCACTAATGAAACTGGATTCATCAGTCGCATATCTCCGGCAGCCTGACGTATTGCTTGCTGGACAACATGAGAACGCTGAGTTACAAACATGTCATAACTTGTTGCGGTGCCGTTGGGACCTTCAGGTGGGGCAGATGCAGCATGAGTCAGAACAACAATAGCATTGAACCATATAGACGGTCCAAAAATGTCAGTGATTGTCCGCAACAATGGCATGTCACCAAAATCTCTACTCTGCATGTCCAATCTATCAAGATACAAAACAATGTCTGGGGTCGTTTTGTTAATAAACCGTTTGACAGAACGGAGAATTTTCTCATTCTGACGTTGATCAGACCAGGATGGCAAAAGTCCAGGAGTGTCAATTACTCGAACCTTGATTCCTTGCACGGTCCCAACGATGTCCTGGACCTTCTTTGTGCCCAACTGAAATGCATCCGTTCCAAACTTAACTTCATCAAATATGGAATTTATGGTCGCACTTTTACCAACCCCAGTTTTCCCCAGAACCATGATTGTGCAGGTGAAATCCAAAGGGTCTTGTCCAGCAGCCTCAAGCTGCTCAGCCATTGCACTGGCACGATCAAAGCTAAAGGCAGCAACACGACCCCCACTTCTCCCCCGTAACTGTTCCGCTAACCCTAGTCTGTACAAGACCTGAGCCACAACAACGTTATGAGGTGTCTGCCCAAGCCTATGAGCAAGTCGTAGAAATTTTACCCGAATCATCTGGAGCTTTTCACGTGTCTCATCATACTCCTCGGCCTCCCCACTTGTCGGCTCTTCAACCAGTTGGTCCTGCACACGTGATACAGCTCCATTCACTCTAGGCTGCTGTACCACCCTAGAAGTTGGCTCCAATAGCGGGGCAGCACGCCCAAGGCCAGCAGGACGAGCAGGAGTTGCGGAGTTAACATTAGATGGCAGAAGACCAGCTGCAGGCCTCATCACCTGTTCTCTGTTTCCTAATGTATTTTGAGCAGGCTCTGTCTGTGGCAATGCATCCTTATGACTAGTAGGATTAGCTGATGTTGCGGTATTAGCAGTGGACGAAGAAATACCAGTCGCAGGTTTGCTTACCACTTCTCTATAAGTCAATACATTCTGAGGAATAGGCTCCTTTACTTGAGATGCATGCTCAGGTTGCAGGTTATGGCTAGTAGGATTAGCCGATGTTGCGGTATTTGCAGTGGACAAGGAAATACCAGTCGCAGGTTGGCTTAGCACTTCTTTGTAAGTGAATACATTCTGAGGAATAGGCTCCTTTACTTGAGAAGCATGCTCAGGTCCAGTAGGATGAGCAGTCAGAGCAGAAGTAGAAGAGTGGCCAGAGGAGGATGAAATATCAGTAACTGTTTTAACTTCCTGTTCTGCATTTCCTGAAGCAACCTGCTCCTCTTTCTCATCTTTCTGTTCTTCCCTCTCTGGCTCTCTGATAGCAACTTCCGAGACTTCATCAATTGCATTGACAAGCGGAGGTTGAGAACCCTGAGAATTTTCCCCTACCAGTTCAGATGAGCTAAAATGATGCTGCTTAACACTTCCAATCATGGAACCTTTTGCCGAAGGCAAACTCTCAACCTTCAGGTTTGCAGTGCTCTCCTCCACTGGAGAGAGAGGGTCAGTGCTAAGTCCAGAACTTTCATTTACTTGAACAGTCACAGCAGTATCTGACACTGGTCTAAACTCCTCCTCTTCCACATTTATATCATGGTCGTCAGCACCATCAGGCTCAATTTTTTTTAGTCTTGTACTCTCATCATCAGTGATTTGGGTACCAGAAAAATGTGACGTTTCAACTTCTTCTTCCACATTTACCTCAACAGACTGATCATCGTGATGTACAAGGCGCCCATTGGACTTGAACTCTGTATCGGTTTCAATTCCTTTCATCCCACTAGAATCTTGAGTCTCTGTTGAAGTGTTATGGACCCCTTCTTTCGGTGTATCTTCAGGGGTTTCAGCAAAATCCATATTATCCGATACTCCATTCTCAGGCTTCTCCGTATCAGTATCAACTCCTTTCACCTTAGTGGCATCCTGAGTCTCTGAAATCTCGTAAATTATTGATTCCTTCGTGTCATGTTCTTCAGAGCACACATCAATCCCTTCTATCCCATGGACATCTTGAGTTTCTGCTATCTCACTATTGTGTTCATCCACCTTTATGTCTGCATCTATGACATTCATCTCTGAAGGATCCGATGCACCACTTGCAAGCTTATCAGCATTACCAGCAGTGTCACTTTCAGTAAAACTGACATTCATCAACCCATCGACTCTCTCCGGAGAACCTTGATTCTTGTCACAAAACTCCTCATCTATTGGAACATCAGGCTTTACCCCAGACGCCTCATCTGAATTCTGAATTGCCTCTTCAAACTTCTCTACCTCATTGCCTCGATCTGAACTCTCAATACTATTCTCTGACAGCAAAACAGTCTTAACATTTTCGTCATTATTCAAGTCCTTCTCTGAACCAACCTTTGGGGTATCTGCCTCAACTGCCTCTTCAAATACATCCTCCCCATTTGAGTCCTTTGATATTGATCCATCCGAACCTGAATCAGCATTTTCATTTTCTCTTGACTCTGCAAGCTCATTGTGAGCGCCATTTTTCTCTCCCAACTTTGAACCATCCACAGTGTCAATACCATTGTCCATCGCAAAGCAGTCCTAAATATCGAAGCTTAACTGAAATTGCAAAACAAATAAACAATAATCAAATAAAACAAAAGATTCCCAAATAAAACAAAACATCAGAACGACCCAATAACATCTTTAGCAGTCAAAACAAAGGATTCCCAATTGCAGAAATTATTGATTTTTTTTTAAACAAAATTAAAAAAAAATCAATGTGCCTTGATTCATTAAAAATTCATGGAATGCCAGATACTTCATCAAAATGCTTAACCATTTAGCCGGAAGAATTAACTTATGCACCCGTATCTTCAATCTTCAAAGCATAATATTGCCGTTTTGTGCGAAGTCACCAACAAGATTCACGGAAGACCCAGATAGAAATATCACAAAGAAGACCAGAAAAATTATGCTTGTCAAGGAAATATATATCATAACGCAGAAAGATATAGGGAGTTCCAAATAAAAACAAACAGGAAACCCAGAGCAGACGAAACCCATACATTATTGATTTTTTAAATGCACAAAATAGAACGGTAACGATTTCGCGAATCAATCTTTTCCCCCCAGAACTAACCTGTGGTAGGCGTAATCGGATCTTCGGCGGACAACAAATTAGGGTTTTGCATGAATTGAGGTTGAGGGGGTGGGCAAACGAAACAAATAAAAAAGAGAAATTCCAAGACAAAAAAGGAAAAGAAAAACTCACCAGTCCCGGTATGGGAGACGGAGGAAGTTTTGAGTTATAGGATAAAAGAGGATCGGGAGAAGTGACTGTGTATCGCAGTAGAAAGGGGATCTTTTTTTCGTCCGAGAGTCTTCTTCGTAAAACGCCTACTTTGTAGTAATATACATATTTGGTGAAATTGATGAGGATAAGAGTTAATCGACGGTGGAGATGACTTCCGTGTTCAGTGATCGAACGGTAAGAAATTACGCATAGTAGGTTTTCAATGGGAAAAGGCAATTAGGTGCTTCATGGAACACGTGGTGCCGACTGGATTACGGATAAACGAAAGTCATATGATTATTTAATTCATAACTCCTTAATTAATAATAACTAGATTTTTTCATCTGTGCGTTGTATGGGTAGAGTTATAATATACATTTATATTAAAATTGACGTGTGAGTGTAGACATTATTTTATAAATAAAATACAATATACTAATAGCAGTGTATAAAATTACGAATTGATATGCGAATTACAATTTACCATAGAATATTCGTAGTAAAATGTCTGAGTTCATAATTCTGGTCTCCTCCAAAATAGTCGTAAAAATTCACACGTCCAACCTATATAAAATTGTAATAAGCAGCAGTCAAATAATTAGAAATGACAATTTGACCCATCAATCTATAAACTCGTAGAGACATGCATCTAATATGATTAACTCGTCACGCTTAATCGGAGCAAAAGAAAGAGTATGATGTAACATTGTCTATCCGCTGTAGGTCCAGGGCAGGTGTGAGTCAGGTTGGACTCACACTATAGACCCTGTGACATATCAGGCATTTTTTTATTTTTAATAAATTTATTTAGAAAAATGTGTAGAAATTATTAGAGATGACAATTTGACTAATCAACCATTAAATCCGTGGCAGTTTATTTTTATTTTTTATTATATTATTTTTTTGAAAGGATTTTTCTGTCGAATTGAAAGAATCATGTTATTATATTAATTAATGTTGGAACTTTAAAATTCTAAATAAAGGTTTCATTATATTCTATGCACCCCAACTCTTCTCATGATCCGACTTGTCTTGACCTGCCATATGAATTTGTAGGTTTGGGGGCGGGTCTGGGTGACTTCAAGACTTATAGGACAGGTCTAGAGTATGGCTAACCCGCCCAATTTCCATCACTATAAATACACATATCACAATCAACTATTACAATTACAAGTTTAGTCTCTCACTCGTGCATTGTATGGGAAGATTAATTTTCAAAAAAGTTCACTAATAATGAATAATAAAATATTAGACAAATACACATTACCATATTTGCCTAGCAAAAATAATAAATACTGTTTTAATTTAGTATTTGACTCATTAAATTAATATTTTATTAATAATATATTAATAGTTACCTGTTTATGTACTCAATTAATGTTTTATTATATTTCACTTTTAAATCATCTAAATTATTTAATATTATTAGGTAACAGTCTAATAATATGTATCAGAGGAGTATATACCCGTATTCACCTGATACCCGTTCAGATAAACATTTTCATACTCATAATAAAGTGCTCTCTCGACGTATCATTTCTATGTGTAAAATTCAAAATTGATAGTTATAACTAAAATGTTAAATAAAGATATATTTATAAAGAAATGCAAGTTAGACTTTTTAATATAAAGCGATCCTAAAAACGAAAATAATATCAGATAATCGCAATAGAGAGGTTAATTTTTCTTTTTTGTGTAGTTCAATTTCTTCTTGTGGATTTCTTGTCCCTTTGTTCACAAAATTTTCGCTAAAATTCATTATTATCTTCGTCAAATAAAAATATCGATCAATTAATATTTAACTCGTACGTTGCACGGGAAATTCTCAATGTTTCATATAAAAAAAATTCATTACATAAATTGCAAAAAACAATAAATAGTCACAATCATAATTAATCAAATGAAATAACAACATAAATTCAGTCGATATTTTGAAAGTTTCACATCTATGAAAAAAAGATTAAAAAATAAATTATTTACATCATCTACAACATAATCGTTACAACATAAATGATATAGAAACAAAGATTAAAAAAATAGTCACAAAGATTTTCAAGTTAGATCATAGATATCAAGAAAATAAATTTTAGCCATATATTATTATAATAGAATTACATTACGTGTCTTTAGTTGTTGGCGTGACGCAAATAAATAGATTTTTATTGCAAAAAAAAGAAGAATAAATAAATCAGTTGATTTGCTCTAAGTTATTCTGAATTAAGTTTTCATTTGTAATATAAGTTATTTGAAATATATTTTTAAGTTATTCTAAAATAAATTTTGGTTTCAATATTATCAAGGATTCTGTAAAGGAAATTTTAAATGTGTCTTAGAAATTAAATGTGCAACACGTAGTAAATCAACTTGAAGAGCGGGAACATCATGATGATTTAATTTAGTCATTGAATCTAAATTATTATGCAACATCATGATGATGTCAGATCGGAAGAGCGTCGTGTAGGAAAAGAGCGGGAAAATTACAATTGAGAATCTAAATCTAATTGAAAACTGTTGAGTTATATATTATATGATATGATATGATGATTAATTAAAAAGTTCCTGAGAGGATAAAATAAAATATAGGTAAAAATCATCGATATCAAAAAATTATGAAAAAGTTTGTTTTGATGCTTCCACGTATCTTTCCTCCATTCAGCTCTAATTGAAGGGGATAATCAAGACTACCTTTGTCTTTCTTGCACTAAGCATGTCAGCTATAAATGTAAGATATATAGTACATTATTTATCTAATGTAATTTTTCAATCGTGTAGAGAAACATTGTAATCACTTTACATTTGAAGTTGGTAGAAATATTTTGCATTTGCTTATATATTAATCGTAAACAATACACATAATGATTTATATCGTGATTATGAAATCATTCTCCATTGCTAATTATTGAAAGGTGTTTATACACCTATGTCAGGTCGCATTTGCTTATATATGAAATCAATCCCAAGGTGAGGACGCCGTCCCCACCTACTAATCTGGAAATCACTCAGCACAAACAGCGACCTACAGATCTAAGTCCCTCACGAGCTAGAGGCCTTGTGTCCTAGGTCGGGTGCCTAAGTTAAGCAAAACGCACAATTCATGGACTACCTATCACCTCTTCTGCTGTCCAGGCCGCTCGTGCAACGACCTGGGAGCGCTGGATGTAAATATCTAGTTTCAACCTTAGATGTCACTCAGTCACGTTAGTCCAAGTAACTCGCGACCTCCTAGGCTACAGAATTACTGTGCAACTTGCTTGGTTCATCTCCTAAAGATTGATGTGACATTCACATTTAATGAAGAGTGAATATTTGTCTTTCCAATGCAGTTCCCAGCCGAAATTCAGTCAAGATAACCTGACAGGGTTCCAGCTATACATATCAGGGATGTGCTCTTCCGATCTGGCCAAGCATTTAATGTATGTAATCATTACTCACCAATTTGTGTGCCATAAATAGGAGAAAACCCTATTGTAATAATTACTTCCGTTTATTAATCTCCATCATTTACTCTCTCTGCAACTACGTTGGCTCCAACACAAATCCCACATTTATTATTCGAAACAATTCAAATACAGATTTCCCGCACAAATAAATTTGTTTTGTTGGGTTAAAACAAGATTTAGTATCAATAAATTAGCACGGTCTGTGGGAAACTCTTCTACAAAAATCCAGCTCAAAACTCTAGTGACGTAAAAAATGGGCTAAAAACGCAACCAAAGTGAAAGAACAAGGAGCCATCACGTGGAGTTCCCTGCCAAGTTTCAGAGACAGAGGAAGTCGTTGGACGTGGGCCCCTCATGAGCGCCTCCTAGTTCAGAAACAAAGGCCTTGCGCAGGCAGGTTGAGGCCCTGACCCAGGAAGTTAAAAAACTTCAAGATCAACGAAGTCAGCCACCTCCTCCGCGTTATTTGAGCGAATCCTCGCAAGAAGATTCCTCGTGGCGGGCTGAAAACGTTGAGAGAACGCCTCCACGAGCTAATCCCTAGAGGTAGTCGGTTAAAAGACGACTGAATTTCACACCCTCAGCTACACAAGGTTCTATACGAGCTAATCCTAGCTCAAAAAGAGTTCCGGCTAGGGTTAATCCAATTAGGGGAAATGCGTTTGACCGGCTGGGGTCTCAAACCCAACGAGAGTCAAAACGGCAACAGTCATTAAGTCAACAGCGGCTTAGGGATGATACACAAGCACTGGTTGACCCTTATTCCCCTGTGGAATACAGTCAAGCATCTAGTCATCCCACAAAAACATACGGAGGTTAGCAGCCTAACACTCAGCAAGTCCACAAGTTGGTCGACCTGAGGAAAAGACTAATCGACCTTGAGCAAAAATAGATAAAGGGAAAGGAGGCCGATAATTTCTGGGGAAGGCCTTCACCATTTGTACCTTCCGTTAAGGAGGCCGTTATGCCACTAGAGATGAAGCTTCCCCAAATTGGGACATATAACGGAGAGACCGACCTTGTAGCCTACCTTCATCGCTATGTGGCATAGATGGAGCTACAGAACGCATCGGGACCTGTAATGTGTAAAGCTTTCTCACTTACCCTTGAAGGCAACGCACATACCTGGTACGGAAATTTGGCCCCTAGCTCAATACACAGCTGGAACAACTCTTCTCAAAATTCGCAACTCAATATATGGGTTCAAAAACGAGGATCACGCCCAAGGAGATGTTGGGGATGAAAATAAAAGAAATCACAGACTCTTAAAAACTACCTAAACCGCTTTAACAGGCTAGTCATGACAATGGAGAAAGTGGCGGACGAATCTCTTCTCATCGCCACCAAGTCAGAGCTATGCAAAGACACATGTTTCGGTGGGCTATGCATGAAGACCCACCTAAAACTTACCAAGAACTTCTGGGACAAGCAAAAAAGTACATCAGCGAAGAAGAAACGACTCACGGGGGACCCTAGACTGATTTAATCCCCAATGGGGAAAAGAAGGATCAAAATGGGAGAAAGAACAAACACAGGTAAGAAGCCCCTTCCTCGGCCTCAAGGCCGTTCACGAAGTTCAACGCCTTAGTTAAGCAAATATTCAACCTCCTGAGGAACGATCCAATTTTGCCTAAGGCAAAGCCCATGAAGAAAGCCTCTAGAAATGCGGACCAAACACGGTACTTCAAGTACCATAGAGCCCCCGGCCATGACACCGACGAATGCTGGCACTTCAAGCAGGAGATTGAGAGATTAATCGAAAGGGGGTACCTGAGTGAATACGTAGCTAACCGCTCAGTGAAGGATAGACAAGGTTGTCCTCATGCAAACCTAAATGTCCGAGCTCTGCAGAGCCAAACTCTTGCTGAAATTTGATTCCTGGTGAGCGGAAATCAAAGCATAGAAGGCTCCAAGTGACATCGGTGAGGTCTCGTACGAAAAGCTCAAAATTGTTACCAGCTATTGACGGCCAGAAACCCCTCAACTCAAACCGGATCTTTCACCTTCTGCAACGAAGATGCGTATGAAACCCTACATCCCCACACTGATGCTTTAGTGATAACCATACCGATTTCTGGAATTAAGATTCGCAAGACACTAGTTGACAACGGGAGCTCTGTCAACATTTTGTATTGGAAGACCTTCAAGCAAATGAACATTGACCCCAAGAATTTGAGGCCATACCCGACCAGGCTCCAGGGTTTTACCGGAGATTTCGTGGAACCCAAAGGTCAGATCACTCTATTGGTGGAAATGGGAGAAGAACCTTGTCAAAGAAGAATCATTGCTGAATTCGTTGTGGTTGACGTGCCATCAAACCACAATGCAATCCTTAGGAGGCCAATTTTGTACGAACTAAAGGCAGCAACCTCGGTGTTCCATTATGTGATGAAATTCCCTACAGAACATGGGATTGCAACGGTACGAGGTAACCAACGGGCAGCACGCGAATGCAATCTGGATTATGCTATTGGAGTGTCCCCTCAGCTAGAGGTCCTATCCTTGGATCCTAGGATCGAGAAAACCACGATTATCTCCAGCCCAGGAGAGGAACTCCAAGTCATTAGGATGTACGAGTCTAGACCCGACCTGGAACTTAGAATCGACAATGAACTAAATGAACCAATGAAAACCAGGTCGTTAGCTTCCTGAAGAAGAACCTAGATGTTTTCGCCTGGACACACGAGGATATGGAGGGGATTGACCCAAAGCATGCCTGCCATAGACTGAGCATCGACCCGAATGCCAAGCTGGTGAAACAATAAAGACGCCCACTGAACAGTGAGCGATACGCGGCCCTAGCATAGGAAGTTGACAAACTCTTGGGGAACGAGTTCACCCGTGAAGCTTTATACACGCAGTGGGTAGCCAACCCGATCTTAGTCGAGAAGAGCAACAAAACTTGGCGTATATGTATTGATTTCACGGATCTAAACAAAGCTTACCCTAAAGACAGTTTCCCGCTCCCTCGAATCGACCAAATGGTAGACACCACAGTAGGCCACGAACTTTTGAGCTTGATGGACGCATACTCTGGCTACCAACAAATACCAATACTTGTAGAAGACGAGGAGCACACTTCCTTCATAACAGACAAGGGATTGTATTGTTATAAGATGATGCCGTTTAGACTAAAAAACGTCGGGGTAATGAACCAACGCCTTGTCAATTCCATGTTTAAGGATCAGATCGGCAAGACGATGGAGGTCTATGTTGACGACATGCTCGTCAAAAGCCTGCGGGCTGAGAGACATGTTGAAGACCTTGACCAAATGTTCCAGGTCCTAAGGGAATATTAGATGAAACTAAATCCAAGAAAGTGCTCCGTCGGGGTCACATCTCGTAAGTTCCTAGGATTCATGGTGAATCAGCATGGCATCGAAGTGAACCCCGAAAAGATAAAAGGCTGTGTTAGAAATGGAAGCCCCAAAGTCTGTTAAAGAGGTTCAGCGCCTCACGGGGAGAGTTGCGGCCTTAAATCGTTTTATCTCCAAATCCACGGATAAGTGCAAGTACTTCTTCAAAGCTATTATAAGGACCAAAGAATTCAATTGGACGGACGAACGTCAAAAAGCTTTTGAAGAGCTCAAGAAGCACCTCTTCTCAACCCCACTATTAGCTAAAAGAGAGCAATGAGAAACCTTGAGCTTATACTTAGCCGTCTCTGAATCCTCTGTCAGTGCGGTCCTATTTAGGGCGAAAGGAGCGGCCCACCTTCCAATTTACTACGTCAGTCACGCACTGTGTGACGCCGAACTCAGGTACCCGTTGATGGAAAAGCTCGCCTACACCTTGGTCATGGCATCCAAAAAGCTCCGCCCCTATTTCTTGCCTCACACTATTGAAGTCCTAACCAGCTCGCCGCTTAGACAGGCGCTTCAAAAGCCAAATATGTCTGGTCGTTTAGTTAAGTGGTCGATTGAACTCAGCCAGTACGACCTACGCTACAAGACAATGGTGTCCATCAAAGGGCAAGCACTGGCGGACTTCATTGTAGAGCTGACCCCATCGCTCCAAGACTAAGGGATTGAAGAAAACCCTGCCTGGGAGTTGTACGTGGATGGCTCCTCAACAGGTCAAGCCTCAGGGGCTGGAATTATCCTCATCAGCCCAGCAGGTCAGTAATATTGCCAAGTTGTCCGATTTGGATTCCTAGCAACCAACAATGAAGCCGAGTACGAGGCCGTACTAATAGGGCTGAACACGGCCAAATCCATGAGAATCAAGAAAATAGCTATCAAAAGCGACTCTCAGCTCACCGTTAACCAAACCAGCAGATTGTATGACATTAAAGGAGAGAGGCTTTCACTGTATCAAGAAAGACTGCGTTTCGAACTTAGCGACCTAGAGTGGTACGAGTTTCTGTGAATACCTAGATCTAAAAACAGTCATGCAGATGCACTACCCAAACTTGCCACGAGCAAAAGCGCCGGCAAACTCGGAAGTATCCCTATTGTCGAGCTCCAAAGGCCGTCAGTTGAAAAAGGTGCTGCGTTGACAATGGAGATCGGGGCCTCCTCCAACTAGATGGATCCCATCATCTAGTTCTTGAATGAGGGAGTAGCCCCCCGGGTAGATAGGCTAAGAAACTGATGAATTGTGTGGCCAGATTCACTCTGGTCGACGGAATATTATACGAGAGAAGCTTCGCCGGGCCTTTATTAAGACGTCTATCCCCAGAAGAAGCAAGAAATGTCCTGGAGGAGATCTACGCGGGTGTCTGCGGTAATCACTCTGGCGGCCTGTCCTCAGCATATAAGGTCCTTAGGCAAGGGTACTTCTAGCTAACTCTGAGAAAATATACAGTTGAATTAGCTAAGTGTTGCGATAAATGTAAAGGTTCACCCTGCTTATCAAAAGCCCACCAGAGGAGTTGACCTCGATCACGGGACCATGGCCCTTCACAAAGTGGGAGGTCGACCTCATATTCCCACTACCTAAAGGAAAAGGGGGAACTCAGTTCACAATAGTGGCCATTGACTACTTAACCAAATGGGTAGAAGCTGAAGCACTAGAGACCATTACTGAACAAAAAACTACAGGCTTTATCTGGAGGTCGATAATCTGTAGATTTGGGCTACCTCACGCCATAGTCACAGACAACGGCAAGTAGTTCAGCAATGCCAAATTCAGGTCATTCTGCGAGGATTTGGGAGTAAAAAACTTCTATTCTACTCCTCACCACCCACAATCAAACGGTCAGGTTGAAGCAATCAACAAAGTCATTAAGTACACTTTGAAGACTAGACTGGAGGCTTGAAAGGGCACATGGGCTGAGGAGCTGCCCGCTGTCTTATGGTCATATCGGACGACCTCTAGGATAGCAACGGGCGAAACCCCCTTCTCACTCGCCTTCGGGGCTGAGGCCATGATCCCTGTCAAGCTCGAATTCCCAAGTCCAAAGGTTTTATTCTTCGATGAGAAAAGGAACAACGAATTGCTCTCTAACGAGCTTGATCTCCTTGAGGAAAAGAGAGCCTTGGCCGAAATCTGGAATGCAGCCTACAAGCAAAAATGGGCAAAATTTTACAACTGCAAGGTCAAGTTGTGTAAGTTCGAGGTCGGAGACCTAGTCCTCGAGAAAGTTTTCCCGTGTTCAAGAGAAGCTGCCTTAGAAACCCTTGGACCGACCTAGAAAGGACCCTATAGAGTGAGGAGAATTCTTTCCAATAGAGCATACGAGCTTAAGGACTTGGAAGGAAATGGGCTCATGCATCTTTAGAATGTCGAGCATCTGAAAAGGTACTACCAATAGGAGTGCATTTTCTTCCTCTTCTATTTTTACCTATGAAACATGTCGCGACATGTGCAACTGATAAGCAAAACTTTGAGACCGCGTGATCTCAAGTTTCCAATCTCAGTGCCACAACGACCTAACACATGTTAAGTTTGTATGCATTAAACGAAGTGTTGACACACAGTTCCTTACACTAAAACACTCAAGGACCATACGAGCTAATGGTTCAAGCGCAAACGATAATACGGCTATGCCATCTAGCAAAACAATACGAACCAGAGCTCAAAATATAAAAATAGACAAGCTTCGAGAAATCTCAACTGCACGAAAAACTGACAAAAGTCCAAAACATGATAAGCCTATGGGCTAGAACTCAGTGCTTGAATATCAGGAAACCAAACGAGTCTGTTCACAAAATGCGGAAGTTAATTAAAGTCGGCAGTGCAGTATTACAAAAGCTAGGTCACAAACTGAGTTACCTAGCTAGCAAGCACGTGTTGTTACTTAGAAACAAATTGGCAAGAAAGATGAAAAATCACGAGCTGACACTTCATTGAAATTAGGAAACCATAAAAAAAAATATAGAGAGCAAAATATTAAGGCTCAGGAAGTGAGCCAGCAGGAGCAATCTGGTCCTGGACGTCCCTCGGAAGGTCGTCTACAATGACAATGGCTCTTTCTGGGGTAGCCTCGTCTTCTGTTTCCTCTTCATTTGAGCTCTCGAAGCCGTATTCCCTTTTCAATTGGGTGACTCGGTCCTTAAGAAAACCCAGGTAATACTCAGGTCGTTTCTTCTCTAACTCAGCTATCACGTCCCCTGTGACCTCGGTAAAGACTCCATTTGAGTAAACCTTGAATTCGTCAGATTTTCTGTATTTTTCCACAGCCCCCTTCTAATATACAGGTCCAGATGAACAAGCCCTGCTCTCCAGCTCCTTTTGGGCCTGGTCCAGCTTAGACCTCTCCGTGGTAAGGAGGTTTTCCAGCTCATCATTTCTTCTCTTCAAGCTCTCCAACTCGGCTCTAAGGCACCCAAAGTCATCCCACAGAACGGCAAGATCTTGCTGCTGGTCGTGGAGAGTTTGCTCGGCCTATTCTCAGAGTTCTCCCTCGCCTTGGAAAAGTCCCCAATGAGCTGGCGGACCCGATCAGCGATTTGAGTATCCAGAATAGTAGCACGGGCGTTCATCAGAGAAGCCGCGTAAACTAGGTCAACAGTTGGCAGGGACTTGGCATAATTGTCCCACTTTTTTTCCAAGCTCGAGGCACGTTCATCATGGTGTCCACGACAGGCGGGGGCAATTTACTCAAGTCTGACTCTTGGACCCTCCTCATTATACTATACTCGATCGGGGACTTGGGCTGCTTGACTTTAGACTTCTCCAAATGGGCCCGACGAACAGGATGGCTAGGAAGTAGTAGGTCCTTGGAAACCTCATCAAAGATGTTCCTGCTCTGAGCTGAGGGACCTAA
Organism: Nyctanthes arbor-tristis; assembly: GCA_963692815.1. NCBI lineage: Eukaryota > Viridiplantae > Streptophyta > Magnoliopsida > Lamiales > Oleaceae > Nyctanthes > Nyctanthes arbor-tristis. The sequence continues at coordinate 30,630 of CAVNYN010220820.1, forward strand.
GCCCGCACCGGCCGAGCTGGGATATGTGCTTGTTGGAACTTCTTGGGTAGTTATCTCTTGGGTAACATCCCGCCTTTTGGGCGGTTGCTCCTCAATGACGGCCTCTGAGTGAGGGGGCTTCCTCTTCCCGGCCACTCTCTCCTTTTCATTTTTCATCTGTTCCTTCCTCCTCATGGTGTCAGCAACTTGATCTACGTCCCTCATTCTCCTTTTTTCAGCCTCTCATACAGATCGTTTCTATGACTTGGATAAGTACTTCTTCTCTAAAGTTAAAGAAAAAATCGTCAGCTCAAGTTAAGGATTTGTATCATACTGACAAAAATGACCTATGCCTTGTGCCTTATAATTTTCGGGGTTGCTACAGACGTAGGCACCTTTCTTGATAGAAAGACCGTCTTGATTAATTTTCCCTCCTGAACAAGATCGCTCGCGTGACAGTCGTTTTTTGACAGTTCAGCAATGGCTCGTACTTCCTCGTCAAAAGGTGAGGTCAGCAACAAGCCTCTCTCAGAACCTGCGAACAAAGAAAAAAGATTAAAATTAGGACAGACAGGTCGTAGAACGGGTGAACTGAAGCAATACTTACTATGTTCCCTGTGGGTAGTCCTAACCATGATCTCTGTCTCTCCAGGGGCTTCCGGAGTTATCCATTCTCCTTCTACCCAGAACCACTTATCTTTCCAGCCCGGGACAGAGTCTAGAACTCCTTTTACCAAATTCCCCC
>CAVNYN010220823.1:0-29614 GCA_963692815.1 Nyctanthes arbor-tristis
GAAATTGCCAAGGAGCAGCTCCAGGGATCCTATAAAGAGGCATATAGTAAGTTACCACTTTTTTGTGAGAAGGTAATGGAAACAAATCCTGGAAGTCTAGCGACTTTCACCACTAAAGAGGACTCAAGCTTCCATCGCCTCTTTGTGGCATTCCATGCCTCGCTATATGGCTTTGAGCAAGGTTGCCGTCCTTTGCTGTTTCTGGATAGCATATTTTTGAAGTCCAAATATCAAGGGACGCTTTTGGTAGCAACAGCTGCTGATGGGAATGATGGCGTGTTTCCTGTTGCTTTTGCTGTTGTTGATACCGAATCTGATGACAACTGGCATTGGTTCTTACTACAACTCAAAACTGCTCTGTCAGTGTGCCGTGGGCTAACTTTTGTGGCAGATAGAGAGAAAGGACTAAAAGAATCAATTGCTGAAATTTTTCAGAATGATGATGTTTACCATAGCTTCTGTCTCACCCATCTTTCCGAGCAATTTATTAGAGATTTAAGGGGGCAGTTTTCTCATGAAGTGAAGCGTCTTATGGTTGAAGATTTTTATGGTGCAGCTCATGCCCCTACACCGGAAGGCTTCCAAAGGTGTCTGGAAAGCATTAAAAATATTTCAATAGAAGCATACAATTGGGTCGTGCAAAGTGAGCCGGTTCATTGGGCAAATGCATTTTTTCGAGGTGCAAGATATAACCATATGACATCAAACTTCGGAGAGCTGTTCCAGAATTGGTTATCAGATGTACATGAATTGCCTATAATTCAGATGGTTGATGCCATTCGAGGTAAGATTATGGAGTTGATTTATGCCCGGCAGGCAGAATCTAACCAATGGCAGACAAGATTAACTCCATCAATGGAGGAAAAACTCGAAAAAGAAAACCTTAAAGTTAGGACACTTCAAGTATTACTATCAGTTGATAACAGATGGGAGGTTCGTGGGGATACCATTGAAACTGTTGACGTGGATAACTGTCTTTGTAGCTGCAAGGAGTGGCAGCTTACTGGATTGCCCTGTTGTCATGCTATTGCTGTCATTTTTTGGCTTCGCCGAGATCCATATGATTATTGTTCTCGATACTTCACAACTAATAATTACAGGGTGACATACTCACAGTCCATACATCAGGTTTCAGTTATAGAAGGGCCCTGGCCAAAGGGTGCTTCTCAGTTGGCAGTATCTGTAACGCCACCTCCAACTCGTCGTCCACCTGGCCGGCCTACTACTAAGAAAATTGGCTCACAGGATGCAACAAAACGTCAACTTCAATGCAGTAGATGCAAGGGTAGCGGGCACAATAAGTCAAGCTGTAAAGAGTTTTTATTGGAATCATGAACTATGTAAGTATACTTCATGACATTTCTTTGGCAGCATTGGTATCCTTTTAACATACCAGATGTGTTCCATTCATTAACACATGTCGAGTTGAGTGGGAAAGAAAGAAGATAAATGGTTCCTCCTATACTTCAATTAATGTCGTCCATAATTGTCTGCTCGTGCATCTTCAATTTAAATGTTCTGTAGTTGCGTTCTTGGAAAGATCCTGATCCTATGCTAATACAGATATTCTGGCTGGTGCAAGGTCTACATTTTGACGTCCATCAATTTCGCCGATAACTTTAATATTTGGTATTAATCAAATTTGACTGGTTGGTACGCTTATATGCTATCTGGATTACATGCTTTCTTAGAGTTATTTAGTTGCCATCTTACCGTCTTTCTGAGAAGTTGTATGTATATCCTTATACCATTTTTCTATAGATTGTAGTAGTAGCTATAAATATCATCTGGTGGCATACTTTATATTGTGCCCACTGCCAAGGGGGTCAGAGTGAGACTTCCGTTGACCATGAAATCTTTTGAGATTTGACTCTCCTGTTTTAGGCTCAGAGGAGTATCTTATTGTACTACGGTTCCTTCTACTGGCAGAATCTCCCCACAATCTGTTATTCGTCCTCTGTGTCAGCATTTTTGCCATAAGTGGAGGGAGCTGTCATAAAGCACATACTCATCTATGGGAAACTTCCGGCTTTCATAGGATTTTGAAGCACAAAGAAAATTATTACCTTACTCCTCATATTCTTTATTTGCCCCAATAAAGTAGAGCTTCTTTTTCTGCTTTTACCCTATGGTAAGTTCTGTTATGTACTCCCTCCATCCTGCAAGGATATTCCCCCTCCACTTTTCATACAGATTAAGAAAAAGTGTTTTCACGTACTTGGAAAGGTAAATTTGATCCACAATCTTCCTACTATACCCCCTTATTTAGTCATCAACATTATTATTGAAAAAGTAAGCTTAACCCGCAATCTTCCTACTCTACCCTCATTTAATACATCTCTAACAAGGAAATGGGAATATAGTTCCGGACAGATGAAAAAGGAATATGGGAACATCTCTGCGGGACGGAGGTAGTAGTAAATTGTCACCTTTGAAAATATGTTCGGAAAGAATATCTTAATTGGCAGATAGATTTTACTTTTAAGCACGGCGGAACCGACTCTGAGTTGCAACTTTTGACGTCAGCTTCTAGGTGATAAACCCATCTATTATGTTAACTCCTGCCTAGTCCAGTGGTGGGATGAATTGGTCTGCCTTGGGAGGGAATGAGATGGCGTTCGTCCTTAATGTAAACCTCTGTGATGACCGCAAGTGGTTATATTAGCAAAGAAAAGGGAAATTGGATTCTTCCTATTTCCCCTTCTTCTTATTCATTGAAATCTTAAATTGCACTTGGGAATGTAATGCTTGTCTTCCATCTAATGAAGTTCCTTTAGTATATAGTAACTGGAGACGTTCAGCATCTTTGTTGGCCTAGTTTTTCTACTTGTTTTTCTTTTAACCCTACTCCAATGGATCAGATCTTAGCATACACTTTCGTCCCTATCTGGCTAATACATTCTAGCAGTGTGGCTGTATCAACCATGTTCAGGAGTCATTATCATTTGTCCAGTATCTATGCTGAAGTAGGAAGTCTAGTTGAATACATCTGTTTGAGAGATACAGGAGCATTATATGAACATTAGTACTTCACATTATAACATTATTATATGAACTGCAATGTAATCGTATAAAATTTTTCTTACCAAAATGGTTTCATGACAGGTAGTGGTGAATAATCATGGGAAGATGTGAGATGGATGGTCTTAGAAATATATTTGACATGGTTACGTTGTATTAAGATCTAGTGGAAACTGTCTTCGTATAGTTTGTTTTTTGTTTGGAGCTTGTCTGCATCTTGACAGCAATTTCTGGAATGCTGGTAGTTAGGTTTTTGGTGTTTGTTGTTAGACCATCAAAAGACGATGAGGTTTTTTGCGGTCATAACATCCATGGATCTTGACCGCTATATTGGCCTTTGATCAGCTTTATTCGTGTTTTTATTCAGGGGTATGCTGCTGCTGCTGCTTAACAATTTTAACCTTTTTTCATTTCTGTCCTCAGGATTGCTTGAATGGTGGAAATCGAGATCAACATTAATCGACCAGCCATATTTTCTGTTGTATTGGATAGGAGAATCTTACTCATGTTTATTGTTTCTTTGATCCCTCGTCTGACTTCACTTTCGTTGTAGTGAAAATGATGTTGATAATTGACGTTGCTATTTAGACTTCCGAATGCTAATTAACAGCATTCTTTCCAGACGTTTTTCTTAGTTGTTAGATATGTAAATAGTAACAAGCCACCTGTGCCAAACATTCTATCTTGTATGATGTAGAACTTGCAAAAACATGCCATATTGCATGGGATCTTTTTTCTTGTGCTAATTGTGCCTATGTTGTAGGATGATTTTGCTCTAGAATGCAAATACAATCCTAGCATGGTCGGCCTAAATAAAGTGTACAGGGCAGTGTTGGATAGTTTTGAAGGCAAGAGATTGGTATAAGACTGTCTTACGATTTCTCTAGTTTAGTGCAGTTGTTCGTACAGAGATTGGCTTCTAAACATTTACTGCTTGAATTCCTCGCCTTTCCATACCGGAAGGAGTGTTGAGGGCCTGCCGATGAACTTTGAGACCGAGTCTGATGAAGCGACAAATGAGAGAGACATGCTATAAAGTTTGAGAATAATTGCCGTGAGGTCTGTATTTTGTGAATAATGGGGAATTGGATTTTTGGATAAATATTAATTCATCACTTTGCATGGAAATTCTAAATGTATCAGTGATCACAGGTACATTCCTAGGGAGAATTATGGTCGGAAAAATTTATCTTCAACAGTTTGTGGCTAAGAGTGTCACTGTTCACTGATATTACTATTAATTTACAGCGCTCTTTATTATTATTTTTTTTTTCCGGACAGGCGGCGCTCTTTATTTTAAATAGACGATATATAAAATTATTAAAATATCGCATCAATTACTTTTGATAACATATACGTTTGGTGCTTTAAATTTGAACTGACATTTTGGGAACAATGCCACTAGACCAGGACATCCGGATGTAAGATATATATGGTCCCAAATTATTCTAACCACAAATTTTTAAAAACAAGAGATTATACATCCTGAGGGTTGGGTCAGTGTCAATTTACCAACATAGTCAATATATACGATCCCATATCATACAACTGATGCAAGTTTCATTCTAATAATTAGACACAGCACATAATTTACAAATAACAACAAAACCTGCTGATACCTGATGCTCAGCTTGACGTCTATCATCTAATCTAATTCTATTGTACAACATTACTAATAACATGTAGATCACTTGCTTTATTACCTTTTTATCGCTTTGAGAATATTACCAAGATCAACATTGACATTGAAGCCATGATTTTGAATCTGGGTGTTTCCCAAAAGTTCTGCTTTTCTGTGACTGGGGGTTGTTTAGCAGCCAGCTGTTCTCTGAGTTCCTTCAGAGATTTGTCCCTCCGCTCTCCCATCTGCAGGATATGGATTTGAGTCGAAATGGTTAGTTATTAGCATGATCATCAACCAAGAATAATCTGATGAACTGAGACGTAAATGTCATGCATTTGGGACATAACATCTACAAAAATGTGGTTACTCTTTAATCCCTAGAATAATATCTAGAGATTATTTATCTACTATAGGTCCATAATCAACAAGAAAGAACACAGCAAGAGACTTCATTGAACTAACTAGAAGATAATAACTGTATGGAACAGTAGGGCAGTGAAGAAATCTACGGAATGCTAGAAATTAAGAGAGACGGAGAGGAAAATTACTCGTTGGAGCTTTCGAGTTTGAGCACGAGCTTCTTGAAGGCAAAACTCTAATTTCAGAACTTTCTTTTTCAACTCCTGATCAACTCTACGATGCTTCTCTAGCTGTCAAACAGACAATCACCAATCTTTATAGGCATACAAATATTTAGCAGACTACAGTCTAAAGTTTGTGGTTACTATCACAGAGGACCAAGTAAAATCAACGAAAACCTGAGATTCCAGCTCTTTAGTTTTAAGCTTCCAATGGGCAGACATAATCCTTATTTCATCTCTCAGCTTAGCAATTTCCTCATCCTTCACTCTCAAAAGCTTGTTGATTTTTTCAATATTCTTAGGGGAAACCTCATCTAGTATTTTCCTGAGCTCACAATCTTTATTCGGCCCAGCCTTGGCTAATGCTTGCCTAATTTCGTCCTCTACTCTCATGACCTCATCTTTCAGTTGCATTTGGGAAAGATCCCTAGCTTGAAGATTTTTCTGAAGGAGATCAATTTTTTCTCCGAGTTTATTTACACGGTCCTCGTGCTCCTTTAATGTGAAATTCTTCTCTTCCAACTCTTTCAGAAGGGCCGAACACTGTAACTCTGCAGATTGAGCAGACTGTGCACTTGCATCAGCAGTATATTTAGTTGCTGAAAGCTGTGATCTCAGATCATCCAGTTCCTTGAAGTACAGCGATTTCATCATAAATGAAAATCACAACCATGATAAAGTTTAATTTCAGCATTGTGCTCATGAAATGACAGAGTATTTTCTGTAATATTGACCAAAATAAATTTAAAAAAGAAGAGAAAAATGACTATGTAAAGAATAACGCTTGACAAACATTCAAAACACCCCACTCCACTTATCATTTGTGGTTTATATAAACAAATAAAACATGATATAGTGTTTTATAATAGCTTCAATGATGACCATCAATTTGTCTGCCATTTATGCTGCCCAACTGCATTACAAAATTGAAGAGCAAGCATTGTGCTCAGATGATATACCACAAGCGGTGGTTGGTATATAACTGGTGCCTGGTCTATGAAAAGCTACAGCACCATTACTCAATTTTCAACAGAGTAACAATTAAGCAGTTGTAAAAAATCCTAGCATCAATGCAATTATAGTCCTATATTTCCTCTTTTACAACCTTCGTAACAATGACCAGGCAGTTGAATTAGTCTCTATAGTCTAGAGCATACATTCAAAAGCAAACAGAAAATTGCCTAACAAGTTTTACATGTGTCCGAAAGAAACTTTTTTACTTTATGATTAGTGGCAGATTTATCATTAAGCTATGAACACATGGATTCAGCTAATGTAGATGGCGATCTCAAATACAGTTGACCTCCAATAAGTCAACGAATAAATTGAGTTTAGATTACCCATACAGTGCATAATCATGCCCCACTCCATAGTCATAGAATTCTAGGCCCATAGAGTCATAGACCCATAACCCTAATCCTATTGGGACACGAATTCAAGAAAAACCTAACCTGCCTAAAAGAGGACCACATATGAAGGTACAATCTTTGACCTTGTCATAGGACAAGTTCAGAAAATTTCCATATGGCCTCCGACCACTCAATCATGTGGTGGGTTTTGTGTAAGTTGCAAGCAGAATTAGCCACGTAAACAAGATGATTTCTATTCTCCTTTTCCTTTTTGGCAGTTTTTGGCTTATTTATAACGAATTAGCTTTTTGTACAAAATAACATCAAAATTTTAGCAGCATTTTCTAACATAATATAAAGCATATATTTGAAGCCTAAATTTAATGAATTTTCCTCCAAAACATTGAAGTGCAAAAGAACCAATAAGACGATTCACGATTTGCACAAGAAATGTGCATTACAATTTAAACTAATGGTTCTTGACTCCAGAAGTTGATATTATGTCTTTAACATACAACTGTAGACCAGGCGTGTTGTCCGACATGGCAGGAAAACAAATGATAGATATATAGGAATTTCTTTCCTGAGTCTTAGCATTTGTTGCAGGAGCAAATGAATTTAAACATTTCATGTGAGAGAGACACATAAAAATAAGTGAGTCCGATGCCTTTCCTATTTTTCTTCCAATTTCACTTTTAAACTACTTTTCTCTCTTTTCCTCACATTCTCTTCATCATTTCCCATGCCTTGTATATTTTCTCAGATTCATCTCCACAGTTTTCACTACTATTTTATCATTATTTTTGAATTTCTTTATATTTCTCTAATTTTCACACTTTTCCCACTCTTTTTTCTTTACACTTCTTTCCATTCCTCTTCAACTAAAATTATCACCTTCTGTTTCTCTCTCTCCTCCACATCATCTCCGCAAGCACAATTGCATTGGAGATGTCTAAGTCCTAACAAGTAGTCTATGTATTCCTCTGTAAAACTCTCCACTCTCCACTCTGCAGCAACATCAAGGTTTTTCCTAATGCATCATACATAAGTTGTGAGAAGACAGTTGATTGACTCACTTAGCAATCATTTTCGATGTAATGTTTATTTATTTTAATTAAAAAGACAGATAAAGTGAGAAAAAAGGGAAGAGAAGGGGGGGGAAGCGAGCATATAGGGGCACACAAAAGCTTCTTCTGCCATATTATTCCCTTCTTTAATCACGAAAGAGTTGAAAATTAAAACAATAATAATAATAATAATAGTCCTAGGAAACAAAAATGTCTTAAAAGTTAAAATGACGTTTGAATAGCACAAATGGAAAAAGACAAGAAATAAGAAAAAAATATTGCTCACGGAAGAGTTAAAATTTGAAGAAATGGTTCCAATTGTAAATGTCCAAAGACTCCCCTTTTGCTAGCTACAATGTTAAGTGCTAATCATACGCAGATAAATCCACTCAGTTTACATAACTATTTTGGAGTGTGACAATAACAATATTTCACCTTTGAAATATTGATATAACCCACACCCTCACAAAAAGAGAACACAAATGCGAAAAAGGAATCCCCTAAAAAGGAGTGTCGGATGTTTTTGATAATTGCGGATCTATAAATATTAAAGTGAAAACTTTAAAAATCAAAATAAAGTTTGGATCCAGATTATCAGATCACCGCATAATTGCATCACCAAAACCAGCAAAACCGAGAGAAACACTAAAAAGATTTCAAGCGATGAGAGACATTAAAGCAAAAAGGATTAATGGTACCATCTCAGCAGCAGACGTGGACTCCTCAAGCTGGACATTTCTCTCCTCTAAGCTTTTCTGCAGTCTACTGATTTCTTCTTCCATGATTTTTGCGTTAGCTTCAGCTTCCTGCAATAACAACGAACAAAAACAATAATAAATTCTAATCAAGAAAGGATTCAAAAAAATTACCCCTCCATCCCCATACCCCCCTCCAACAAAAAAAAAGAAGGGGGGTGGGGGAAGGAGTTCGGTGGGGTACTCAGCCTTCCGAGAATAAACAAAAGGCAGAAACTACTTTGATCTTATCTCATTTCCCGAAGCACGTTGATTTAAAAAGCAAATTTGAAAGTTGCACGGAAAGCACACGATGGCAAATTTGAATTCTGTCTCACCTGTCTGGTTCGGGTCTCGCAAGCAAAAGACAGTTCTTGAGAAGCAAGGCGGTTACGAACCTCCTTAAGCTCGGACGCTAACGACACCACGTTCCGCCTAAAGCTCTGCTTCTTCTCATTCAGATCCTTCGGCAACGGATCCACCTCCCTACGCACCACCGTAACAGTAGACGAGAAGGAAGATGACGTCAGCTTCTCCGCCGCTGACATCATAACTTCGATTCAAGTTCGAGAACAGCTCAAGTTCAAATTACTTCGACGCAGCGCAAATATACACCGAATCAGTACTTGAGATTGGGATTTCATTTAATTGCTGAATTCCCTTTGCAACGGATGAAAGCTACCCCATACGTATCACGCACTGCATGTGACCACCCAGCATTTAATACTCTCCGACAGATAAATTTCAATGCAAATAATTAATTACTACTCTATTAATTATATATATTTCATTTATTCTACTAAATAGCTTCGCGTTTTCGATTTTCTTCCTCCTCAAATTCAAAATTCAATTTGAATTCGAGTGTGTAATAAAGACGAAAAATATTACCCACTACTAGAGAGAGAGACTGAGAGAGGTGACGGTTAAGTTGACAACTAAATGAAACCTCACAGTTCAATCTGATTCCAGCCATAAATATTTATCTCTTTTGATACAGCACGAGGAACACTCCATATATCACATATATATCACGCAGATACAGATACATACATATACATACAGACACAGAGAAAGAAACAGAGAATCAGGCAAAAGAATGGACCTTGTGAATCCTACAGGGCGGATTTCCATTAAAACAACTCCAAATTCAGGAAATTTTCCTATAAAATCATAAAAATCGGGAAAACAACCGTGATTTACATGAGATGGAGAATATGGACAAGAGTGAGTTCGAGAGAGAGAGGATGATTGGAAGTGACAGCACAGATTAAAAAATGAGAGACATGGAGATGGGGGCATGATCTGTGTTAGTCAAACCATCGGACGGTGGAAGTTGTGGATGAATGAAATAGAAGGCTGTAATTTGAAGATCAGGGGATAGTGCGGTAGAGAATGCGATGTGAAGCGAAGGAGGAGAAGGCCGAGGTTCGGAATTTCGGTCTGGGAGGTTGCCTTGGAGTCCAACCCTTGGGTTTTGTGAAAATGACAAGATTCGAACCTAGCGTCGCACTTTCTTAAAAAGGTGAATTTTTCTCGTCTCAAAAAAGAGGCATGATCGGTAACTACACGAGACATTTGGTTATAGTTGATTGATCATTATTTCCCCACATGTGATCGGTAACTCATATTATGTCACACTATCTATTTAATATTGTAATAGAGTTAAATGTCTTGTGTTAAATAATTTCTATCTATGAGCGTTTGAAACTCCATAAATTGTGAGAAAATTAGAATGATCAGAGAGATAATTAGTGTTTAAAATATATAAGTGTAATTAAATAGTTATTAAGAGCTTGTTTGGTTCTCTTTTAACATATCTCTTTATAAGTCATTTATCACTGATTTAACTACTGATTTAACAACTACTTATTTATAACCACAAATTTTAAATTTTCATTAAATATTTACCACTCATTTCACTAACTTATAGTTTTTCTTTATAAGTCACTTTCAAAAAGAGAATCAAACATCCTCTAAATCAAACTGGTAAATGCAAATATAATTTGAGTAGTGCTAGAAAATTTTTGATATCTGATTACATTTAACCCTCCTGCAAAGAGAGAACAGGAATTTAAATTTCGAAGACACATATGGAACGTTATTTTTAAGAGAACATGTTAGTTTATGTTTTAGACCGAACCTTTACATGTGATGCGCCTCGGCACAGCAAGCCAAATTAGGGTGGACTCGGTGAAAGTTGCATACTGTTAGATAACTTGATTAACTATTTATTTTTTATTTTAAAATACAAATCAATTTAATAAAGATGAATGATAAAAATTTGACAAAGATGAAAGAGTGATGCTATTCCATCTCCCGAGCTGGGTCCTCATTTGATTAGTCATAATAAATTCTCCACATTTTAACAAATAAAAAACGTCAAACGAGCTTGTTTCATGCTATTCCATCTCCCGAGCTGAGTCGCCATTTGATTAGTCATAATAAATTCTCTACATTTTAACAAATAAAGAATGTCAAACGAGCTTGTTTGATGCTCGTTATTTGTCAAAATGTAAAGAATTAATAATGATGAGAGAGGTAGAATGGGTATTGAGAGTGTAAAAATGTTTAAAATATGTGATTCTGATTGAGTAGTTATCAAATCAAATGTCCAATCAGTGGTAGGTGAAATTATAAATTAGTAAAATAAAAAGTATCAAACAAGCTCATCTCATATCGATATTATACATTTTTTAACTCAAACTTTCAATAATTATATCGTTTAACATCTTAGAATTCGGAATTTAGACAGTCACAAATAAAAAAAAAGGAAAGAATACGGTGTTTAGTAACAAAAATCTCTAATTTATTTTTAATAAAAAAACATAACACTATAGTTTATTTCTAATGTCCCTTTTATATTGAAATAGCGTAGAAATAAGTGTTAGAAACAAGAAATGAACAGCAATAATTTCAAAAATTATTTTTTTAAAAATATTATTGATTTGGGTGTTTAATTCAACATAAGAATATTACAATTAATTGTCTAAAGAGAAAGTAGTGGAATATACCTTTAGTAAGCAATTAATCCCAAGAACGATAAGCAAGAACTACTAGCTCTCAATCCTTAGATCTTCTCTGTAATGCTCCCTAGTCTTGAATTATAGCGGCGAATGAGCGCTGCTAGAAATTCTCCCAAAACCCGACATAAGAGCTGGACCGTGGAGAATTAACTCTCTACAAGAATATTGAAGGAGGCACGGCTCTTCATGGGATGAGAAATAAGGCCACCCCTTCTCCTATTTATAGGAAAAAAAACATAGGCTCTTTCATGTCGAGAATAAATTATTTTCTTAGTAGGTTTGTGTAAACCCTATAATAATTCTTTTCCAAATAATAATTCCATAACTTTCAAGAAACTTCCTAAGGGACTCAATCGGATTTATATAATTATCCCAATAATTAAATCCAGTAAAACCAATCCAAACTGTTTGATTTAATTATTAATAATTCGTACATTTCACTAAAGACTAATTATTCCAACTCCTAATTATATAAATAATCACATGAGCTAAATAAATATTCATGTAATTAATTATCCTCTATGACTTATCAATCTAACAGTTGGTCAACGTCTTATAATCTAATAATTAATTAGACACGTACCTAATTGTATCACCTAATTAATTATATGCTTTGGTTAATTCTCAAACTACTATGATTCCTATTTAGCAAGACCCGCTAAATACTAACATTAGATTCTTGAAATTACACCGGCAGATGATTAATTAAAACATATCATTTAACTCTTTATTTAAGAACGATGGAATTCCTCTCGCAATACGCATTTTATTAATTCACCCGCATCCATTCCCAACATGCAGAGTATATTAACAAATGTTTATTTAATCTCATCCATAGCATATATAAGTTCCTTATGAAAGTTTCATAACATAATCCACCCAACACAGATATAGACAAACCGTATGACAGTCATGCAACAGTTTAATTCATGCGCACGGTTTTTCTTTGGAATTAAATTTACACAATGGTCTAGTCCAATATACTTATATTGAAGTCTATCAACGTCACCATTCACGACCTTTACCAGTCACGACGATCAAGATAAACCACTTACTTAATTAAGTTAGAATGATAGATTAATGAATCTCAATAGAATAAAGTGCCAACCTTTATTCTTGGTTCAGGACTAAAAGTTTCTGGCTGAAATATTAATGCATATTCTGTATTTCCAAAGTACCCATCTAATCGGAAGAGCTTCTCAAAATAACCAATGACACTTTATTACTAGTCTAAATTAACAAATTTATAAATAATAAACATCACATTTATTTGATAAATAAATAATTGTTTGTTTATAATTTAGTCCGACACACTTTATTGGACACATATCCTAACAATACACTCCTTCCATAGAACATGGCTTTAACTAATGCTGATCCAATAACTGAAATTTGGAAGCCAAAATCCAAAGCAAACGACATGCTCTCAAGAATGGAAAAATCTTTATATGGTACAATTATTACAACTTGCGCACGCGGCATTATCCTATGAAATCTTGTATTTTGATATTTGTTACATGTAGTATAATCCAGCCTTGAGAATAGCTGAACGTTCTCTGTAACACAAGGGTCACATTTCCCATCAAAGCTTTGCATAAGCAGGTCATCGTGGCACTGGCAGATCACTCCAACACCAAAATTATCACAATATTTTTCTTTAGTGGATACGTCAACACTAATATTTGTAAGTTCACTATCAACCGGTAGAAACATATTTTCAACCGCTCCTCTATTACAAGATCCATCAGAAGTAAAGAATTCAACAACAATGCTAAAAAAATTAGCACAATGTGGGGTGATACAGATAGGAAGAAAAAAATGAAGGCAAGGCAGCCACGAGTTGGGCTATTGAAACAGATAGGGTTTTGAATTTGGAGCCAGACTCCCAATCATATAATGCCAACTCACATGACACTGATGAGTTGTCATTATGCAATTCGAGGTCCGACTTCAAACTAGTAGCGCTATCTATTTCCCTAGAAAATTATCGGAAGCCACTGGGTAAATATTGTTGTTCTTGGCATTCAATACTTTTCTAAAGCCTAAAGAAACTATTACAATGGTCATTTGCAAGTCAGGCAAAGTCAGGAACAACTCCACTTGCCGAGTCAAGTCAGTTTGACTCATTCAATCTTCCCCTCCCGTTGTCTCTATTTTCCAACAACATTGTTTGGTTCTACGCTTTTTCCAAAAATCTTTCTTTTTGACAAATTCTTTTTCAACTAAAAAGTTCTCAAAATAAATTTACATGCAAGTCTGGGATATTCTTTGCTTCACAAAGAAATATAAAAACAAATGGAGAATAAAGTGTCACAAAAGATTTATGTAAGAAATTATAAATTGGCGGAAGCTAACTAATTTTATTTTATCTTTTTTTTTTTTTGAAAACTTTAATATATAAATGTGCTTGTGGGCACAAACCCTAGTCACATTAATTTTCTGTTCTATTACGGCCCATATCACTAGAAATTCTTAATTAATCCTTACACAAGAGTAAAATGTTGTGAACATTGTTTGTTCTCAACACATGACAAGTTTAAATGGCGTATTGTTAATTACTAAAAAATCAATTAAGCCACCTCAAACCTCACTTTACGTTTGAAGTAGATCAGTGACACGTTATTTTTTCTTTTTCTTTTGTTTTAATAGTAAAATACTTTAATTTCGCTCAAATCCCCCGGGACTTGACCAAAAAAAAAAAAAACTTGATTAGTTCAACATCTTGTTATGTTTTTATATTCCTTTTAAACCCTTGCTTACATGCTTTGCAGACTGTGGGCAACTGCCATAACATCAATAGCCCATGTTATGAAAAACCCGTTTAGACGACACTTAAGTACACTTAGAGTGTGCTTGGATGATAAGGATTTTCTATAGAAAATGAGTTTTTTCACATAAATTCTTACTTTTAAGATATTTAATTGACATTTTTTTCCATAAAAATATTTTCTACTTGTTGGTCACATGACCACATTTTCCTTAAAAATAAATAAAATATTTTCCTATTTGAGGTGTAAGTTTTTTGTTCTTTTAGGTAATGTATATTTTTTCTTATAAATTACATTTCCAATTAAATACACTACAATTTATTTTCTATAGAATTCAATCAACAGAGAAATTCTTTCTTCTCCAATTAATTTACATACTTGTAATCAAATGCACTTTTAGATTAAATACTTGGTCTTAACACTTTTTAAAACACTGCCAATTGTAATAATTTGTCATTTTTGTAAAATCTTTTAACTCATACCTCACATTTAGACATCATCAAAGAACTCCATGAACAACTTTCAACAATTTCTAACTTTTTGGTGGAAGCCACAAAAACCACGAGAAAATCCTTAACAAAATAAAATGAGGTGCCCTAATTACCAATTCTATTCTCAACTTAAATTTTATACCATGTAGATTTCGTGAAAATCTTTTTCAAATCTATGAAGTCAGTGAGGCCATCTCTAACTAGAAAACTCTATTTTATACTTTTAAGACTCTAAAATACAGTTTTTCAAACTCTATTTCACAATCCTTCTGCAACCGATAAACTCTAAAAAGGACCCCACATATTATCCACCTCATATTTTCTATATTTTCTACATTTTATAACATTCGATAAGTAATATATATTGAAAACTAATTAAGTATATTCTTGTTTATTAATTATTAAACATATAAAATTTTAAATAAATAGTCGAAATTATTACATTTATTTTCACATCGAAAAATAAGTACGAAGCACATGGCGATAATCCCGTAACATCAAGCGAGACTAATCACAAATGGGAAAACACACATAATAAATATAAAAAGTACAACAAACAACGATAATCCATATAGCTGAAAAGACATACATAATAAATATAAAAAAGTATAACAAATGCAACTCAACTAAGTATCGTAATTAATATATTCCTCCCACAAATGCTCAATTAGGGCATCACGAAGTTGGTAGTACGCGGTCTTATCCCTTATCTGCTTATGTCACGCCATAAATTCTTGAAAGCGATCATCATTATCTGTAGCCATCTCTACATTTGGAGCAGACGTCTCGGAGAACTCTAAGATAGGTACATGTATATCATGTTTATCCTTGATAATTATATTGTGCATAATTATACATGCTGTCATGATATCATGTAGCACACGCTTGCTCTACAGCTTTGCTGGTCCAGCAATTATTCCCCACTTGGCTTGGAGAACTCCAAAAGCTCATTCGACATCTTTTCTACAACTTTCCTGCTTCAAAGCCAAGTATTTCTTCTTCCGTCATTGAGGTTTTTGAATTGTTTGCACAAGAGTAGCCCACTTCGGGTATATACTGTCAGCTAAGTAGTAACCCATGTTATACTCTTTTCTTTGTAATACATAATGGGCAGTAGGAGCAACACCATTGGCTATGTTTACAAATAGATGCGATGTACCCAACACGTTGACGTCATTGTTTGAACCAGGCATTCCAAAATATACGTACCATATCCATAAATCATAATCAGCAACAACTTCAAGGATTATTGTGGGATGACCACTTCGCCCAGCGTACTGTCCTGCCCAAGTAGTAGGGCAATTTTCCACTTCCAATGTATACAATATAGGCTTCCCAACGTATCTGGAAAACCATGCTGTTGACCGATATAGAGCAATCTTGCGACATCTTCAGCCGTTGGATATCGCAAGTAGCGTCCTCCAAATACCTCGACTGTTGCACGGCAGAACCTCTTAATTTCACTTTACGTTCCCAACCTTTTGACTTTTACACAATTTTATCCTCATTTTTTTATTTCTTCACACTTCATAAGTCCCTAACCTTCATTAAAATCTCCCCTTACCTCCCCTCAGCTCGTTTGCTTCCATCATCTCTGCTGTAGAAATTCATTATACGATGTTGTTTCTTTTTTTTTAATAAGTGAATACGATATTTTTTCTTGGTTACACAAAATGATATGGGAAATTTTAATCGAAAGATTGAAGAAAGACAGTGATTTCGTGATTGAAAGGGAAAATTTGGTCAAAGGGTTGTATTTATTGCTACGGTAGTTTGAAATTCACTATTAATTGCTCTGAACAGGAAGGTGTTCTAATGACAAACCCAAGATCCTCTGTGGTGCCTTCCTCTAGTGCAGGCATAGGATTTCTACTCACGAATGAACTATAGAAAGTGCTGCTGGTTCATTTGGTGATTGTAACGAATAATTTTTTTCGATAACGTTTATTTAAGATCTGGTTGTCACTGTGAGTGTTCATTTTGTTGGTTATGCTGTTAGTTGTGGCTGACGGTTGGATTTTTTTCTGGGGGCTCATTTTGTGCTTTCTTGTCCCAACAATTATTCGTCAACAAAATAAGCCTCCTGAAAAAAAGTCCAACTGTTGGCCACAACTAACAACGTAACCGACAAAATTAACCCTTATAATGAAAATCAGACCTTAAATAAACGCTATCGAAAAAAATTATTCGTCAAGGTACAATCACCAGATGAACCAGCAGCACTTCTTATGGTTCATTCGTGGGTGGAAATCCTATGTCTGCACTAGAGGAAGGCACCACAGAGGATCTTGGGTTTGTTGTTAGAATACCTCCCTGTTCATAGCAATTAATAGTGAATTTGAAATTATCGTAGCAATAAATGCAACCCTTCGACCAAAATTTCCCTTTTGATCAAGAAATCACCATCTTTCTTCAATCTTTCGACCAAAATTTCCCATATCACTTTGTGTAATCAAGAAAAAACATCGTATTTACTTATTAAAAAAGAAACAACATCTTATAACCAATTTCTACAGCGGAGATGACGGAAGCAAACGAGTTGAGGGGAGGTAAGGGGAGATTTTAATGAAGGTTGGGGACTTATGAAATGAGAAGAAATAAAAAATGAGGATAAAATTGTATAAAAGTCAAAAGGTTGGGGACGTAAAGTGAAATTAACCCTATCTTTTTTAGTTGAATTGCCTATATTGCCCTTGAATTTAACGGTAATTTGGACGAAAAATGTGAGAAGGGACGAATGTGGAGATTTCACTAAAGGTTGAGGATCTAGGAGGGCAGAAAAAAAGGATGGAGATAAGATTGTGTAAAAGTGAAAAGAATGGGGACAAAAGGTGAAAAAAACCCTAATTGAAATTGAATTTGAATTTATGCCCCATAAAAGTATAGAAAAGTGACATTTGTGCATAGTTACAAAACATTCATGTGAAATTTTTAATTTTGACTTTTATCATTACGCACACATGTTGTTTCTTGTACTATTATATAGAGTGAATTTGAAATTTAATATTTAATTATAATAGTATTCCATTAGTTGTGTTTGGATAAAAGTGTAAATGAATGTGAAACTCAAAAGTTGATGATATATTAATTCAGATTTAATTTAAAGGTTTGTGAAGAAAGTACATATGAACGCAAAGATTGAGGACATCTGCTGCAGTTTACCCTCAATTTTATTTTTTTTTTTGGGGGGAAAAGTGTTTTCCCTCAATTTTGATATTCTTCAATATACTCAATAATTAAGGGCCCGTTTGTAGTAATAAGTCCGTTATGGTGGTAATTAGTAAATTGATTGACAAACGGACCCTTAGTTATAATTGAGTTTAAGAATATTATTATTGGTTACTTGTTTAAGTGGATAGTAAATAAATAAATGATTTAAGCTCAACCAAACATGCAGCACGGGTAACTTTCATTACAAAGTCTCTCCAATCATACGCACCGTTGAAACCGCGTCCCCTCATGCTATCGTGCGCTTTCCTCCGGCTGATAAACGTCTAATCCAATCGTCACGTTTGCCCAACTGTAAATAAATCAAGCAAATCGAAGAAACTATTACTCGATTCTCCCTAACCTAACTGAAGACTATGGGCGGAGGCGGAGCTCAGTCGCAGCAGACGGAGACGGCGGAGGAGCAGTATGTCAAGGCCAAGGTTTCTGTGTGGTGGGACATCGAGAACTGTCAAGTACCCAAGAACTGCGATCCACTCGCGATTGCTCAGAATATAAGCTCAGCACTTGTGAAAATCAACTACTGCGGGCCTGTATCGATATCAGCGTACGGAGATACCACCAGAATATCCCCCTCCGTGCAGCAGGCGCTTAATAGTACTGGCATAGCCCTCAATCATGTCCCTGCAGGTATCTATCTATGTAGATATGTGTGCTTCCGTCTAATTTTGTATGCGTCTCAGTTTTTAAGTCACGTGATATATAATTTTTGATGAATTTTGTAGATAAGAGTTGAGGTCTAGTGAAATCGGAGCGATTTGAGATGAGTGGGTGAAAGAATGGTGTTGGGGAGATTTATTTTGTTAAATTTAGTATTGGGTGGTTATTTGTTTGTACTTGACTGTTCTTTTGGGTTGTCAATGTGTTAATTTCGCAACATCAGTATCTGGAACTTTTACTTTGTGTTTTGTTAATCTTGCAATTCTATTACTGTCTTTTGTGGGTTTTTGGTTACACTGTGTTCAGCATTGAATCTTGATGAATTTTGCGTGTGATCGAAGACTGCTTTCCTTAAAAGAGAGTGAAACTGGGCAGCCAATGTTTTCTTGGTGTAGCTGCAGACGTTAAAATAGCAGATAGTTGCAATTAGAATTAAAATCATACTTTTCTACTCGGATCAATTGGTTGATCTGATGTCACTACCTGTCTATTTTTTCTCCCTTCTTTACTAGTTAGGGTGCGTGACTTTTTTTGTGGTTTCTAGATCTTTGGCTCTAGGTTCATGTCTTGGTGCAATCTGGTGCATTTGTGAGTTTACCTCCTTTACATATGATTGAATATATTTACAGAAACTGATGATTATTGGTAACTTATTAGCACTTTCCCATCAAATTAGTAACTGCAGTTGATCTTTCTTAGTGCTTTCCTCCCTTTCTTATGAGTTTCTTCACTTGTTTGAAGTTGTATTTAATTTAATTATTGATTCGTGGTTAGGTGTTAAGGATGCTAGTGACAAGAAGATTTTGGTGGATATGTTATTTTGGGCAGTGGATAATCCTGCCCCCGCTAATTATTTGTTGATTTCTGGTGACCGGGATTTCTCAAATGCTCTTCACCAATTGCGCATGCGTCGATATAACATTCTGCTAGCGCAGCCTCAAAAAGCGTCTGCACCACTTCTTGCTGCTGCAAGGA
This sequence comes from Nyctanthes arbor-tristis, assembly GCA_963692815.1. Taxonomy (NCBI): domain Eukaryota; kingdom Viridiplantae; phylum Streptophyta; class Magnoliopsida; order Lamiales; family Oleaceae; genus Nyctanthes; species Nyctanthes arbor-tristis. The sequence goes on from CAVNYN010220823.1 coordinate 19,522, forward strand.
GCGTATGGCTCTGGACAAGTCTATCTGCCGGAGGGCCACCAATTTCAAATGCCGATTCTGCCCAATATTTAAATCATGGTTACGGTTATTCATCTGCTTCTGACTCATTACAAGTTCCAGTTACTGATTCTGCTCGTGCAAGCCAACCTATGGATTCTTTTCCTGAAAATCCTCATCTGGGAAACCAAAAGTTCTCTAACATGGGAAGAGGTAATGACCTAAAATTTAAAGGGAAACAGATTCGCAAAAATATGAGTCAACCTAGTATATCAAGAACTTCAAGTGCATTAGGGATTGAAGAAGATCATAACAAGGCCAACTTCCGTCAACCGGCATATGGGCACCCAATGCGATTCAATGATTCCCAGGATTTTTCTGGTATATATAATCCAAAAGTTCCTGTTAGCATACCGGGGTCTGCTCCTAATTTCACATCTGGTAATCCTGATTTTTCTTGGAGTAACAGCAGTCACCTTCACAGTTCTTATCAAAACCATTATCATCAGCCGCCAATTAATTTGCCCCCAACTAATCAGCATTTGCCGCCTCCTCATTTACCACCCCACAGACCTGATGCACCACCCAGGTTTGCCTCAGCTCCTCCAACATTTTCAACTGATATTGGTAAATTAAACATTTCTGAATACCCCAGAAATGATCAATATCCCCCACCTTCGCAACCTTGGAATGGAGGAGATAGAAGACAAACTTCTATTGAGTCTGCCAGCCGTGTAAACTTAAGCAGTCCTCATAAAGGATATAATGCGCAAAAGAACCCTCAACTTCATCGGGAGGCACAGAACAACGGGTATCCACGTGGAAGTCAAGAAGTTCCACAGCCATCTTTTGCGGTGGGAAACGGTATATCTGGTAATGGTTTATGGGGGACACCAGGATGCCCAAAACCTTCTGACTATATTCAAGGCCTTATTGGGGTGATTCTACTTGGTCTGAACACCCTTAAAAATGAGAAGATAACACCGACAGAGGAAAACATTGCTAATTGCATTAGATATGGGGACCCCCGATATCGTAATACTGATGTTAAGAAGGCTTTGAAAAGTGCCATCGAGCAGCAGATGGTAGTAACACGGAAGTTAAATCCAAAGAAGTTGTATTATGTTGGGAAGAATGAGAAACTTTGGCAATGTGTGAACCCAAAAGACAGAACAAAGCAGTACCCAAAGGAGACGTGGGATGAGGTCCAGAAGTTTCTGTCATCAGCTGATGGACGATCCGCAATAATGAGTACTCAGTGCAGGTAAGTTAAGAAGTTGTAGTTTGCTGTTTGCATCCAGTTACAGTTATATTAACATTTTAATTTGATGGCTTCATACTATGTTTCTAATTTATTTATTGAAGAACTGTTTTGTACTGTATATGATGTTTCCTTAATGTACCTCTTCTGCTTTTTAGGTATGAGGCAGCTTTGGTAATGAAAATGATGTGCTTAAAAGAACTTGCTTTGGGGGAAATACTGCAGATTCTGGATATGGTAATAAACTTGAAAAAGTGGATTATAAATAACGATCAGTCAGAAGGGCAACCATTTAAGGTTACTCTTGCAGAGTTCAACCCGAATTCTGGGTTGGCTGCTGCTAACTAAGTTCGTGAAAAAATAGGAATGGAAGGGTAGAGGGGCCTGTAGATAGTTGTCAGATTGCTGCATGCGAATGCAAATTGGTATAAAGATAAGCACGGAATATATGTTGCATGGCCATTCTTCCCTTAGAAAAACAGGGGCAGAGATAAATAACTCTGCCTATATTAATGTGGAATATGTAGCCTGGGATAATGCACTTTACTAGTCTTTTTGTTTGTTACACATTTGTCTTGGAAATCCAAGAAAAATACTTGGCAAGAGATCAAATGGCGTTAGAGTAACAGCGGATCTGCTCCAGATTTTATATTGCCTCTGTTATGGCAGTCACCTTAACAGCAAGATGGATGTGGTATGGGATATCAGTTAATCTGGGTGATATTATTGAATATTCAAAATTTCTCAAAATATTGCCGGATACAGGGATTTGAGGTTATTGAAGAGATGCACAAGATGTACTTGCTTTGTGAAATTAGTTAATTTGCTGGAGTAAACTACTTTGAGAACTGAGAACCACCAAGAAATACTTCTTTGATGACCTGGAGCCATAGTGTTGGTATATAAGGTGGATGTAGAATATGGACAGAGTTGAAGAGATTGAAGTTTTACTTGATAATTTGGTCCCTTGAATCAAGATGTAGAAGGATGAAGAGAGAGAAAGATCATAGCACGAAGCAGTTGAAACCTTGTTGTAGCTTAGAGCAGATAAAGCAACATACAAGTATTTTTGGGATTATGATGTTACCTTTCTCTGAAGGATTTGTATCAGGTTTTGATAATTTTCTGGCAGGAATTACAAATATGCTGGGGCTAAAGACCAAAAGACTACATGTTTTCCTTGATCTTTTGACACAATTGCTGACAAAAAAAGTGACCCATGCGGCCTTAAAAATATGCTACTAATGGATGGATCATATCGAGCTCGAATTTCTCCTGAAGTCAAACCAGAATCTCTGATATCTTATGGTTTGTGCTTGTGCTAGTTTTCAAACTTCCAATTCCTGTTTAAACAATGTAGATAGCTTGTAATCTTTGATGCTCGTGCTGATCTGAATCCTTTGAATGAGTCGTTGGCTTTCTTGTTCCTGTAGTCTGCGTTGCCTTTCTTGACCTTGTAGTCTGGTTTAATCGACAATAATAGAAGTATGTATTATTTACCTTTGGCCTATTGTGACTCTCTCTAATTTGTGCCTTGTCGCTAATTTGAGAGATGTAAATTTGTCGATTTCATATGCAAATTTGTTGCTGTACCTTCTGAAGGGTAAGGGGATGGCCTAGTTTGTGTTCCTGTCTTGTCCTTAGTTACCTTGCCTAGGTTCCTAGATGGCGTCGAATGTGGATGTGGGAACATGGTTCTTGTGCTGGCTCTTATTTGATAGTTGTTTGTTATGCTTTGAAATTTAAATGTATTTTAAGGTTTTCGTTAAATTAGATTCTCACTCATTTGTTGTAAGAGAAGATATCAAATAAAATTATATTTAACATTATTATGAAATGTTAAGTAGGGATTGCAAAAAAAAACCCGTTAAATACAATACTCACAGGTACTCGAACTTATTTAGATGGAGAATATTCGACTAAATAGGTAATTAGTTCAGGATGAAATAAAGAAAATAGACTTGACTTAACAATAGGACGGGGAAGGCTATGATAATTTTTACTCATATCCTGCCCTTTTAATTGTTTCGTGACAAAAATAAAAACATTTAATAAAATTTTTAATGGTTTAAAAAGTAAAAATATGATAAAACTTTTCCAAAAAGATTAGTAATTTTAATTGCAATTTTAGTATTTATAATACTATTCATTAAACAAAAAATGAAAAAAATAAAAATATAGTTAAATTGGCCAATAAATGAGTATTATGAATTAACTGTACTAGTCCGTCCCTGACTCGTCTTTGATTTAAGTGGGGATGGGAAAAGAAATTTTTATGGGTTGGGTAACGGGTGTAGTATATCCGATCTCGACTCGGCTCATTGTCATTTTTATATATTAGGAAATTACAAATTTTATTTTTTTCCGTAAGTATGCTGTGACGGGAATTTTGTAAATTATGAAACGTTATTAAACTATATTTGTAATATATAAATTAAGTAACCTAACAACGATTCGATTTAAAAACATATAAAAAATAATTAAAAATTAAAGCATTAGCTAAAAAGAAAATAGTCTAATGTAAATTACGAAATACTTCATAGATAATATATATATATATAAAGTGGCTGTTTGAATCTATTTATTCAAATTGAATTATAATGAGAAATTATAATGATGTGAAATACGTGGTATATATTTAGTAAAAATTTGAAATTTGTAGTTATAAATGAGCAGTTGTCAAACTAGTGGTCAAATCAGTGGTATGTGAGATTATAACGTATTTGAATAAAGAAAAAGAATTTGAATTAAAAAATCAAAAAACTTCAAATATAGATTAACCCAGCAATCTTTAAGAAGATAAGATACTTCCAGTCTAGAAATCTCGAATTTGAGATCTCAGCTGTTGATTAGCAAAGATAGTAAATCAGAAAATATTTGCAGAACTTGTGAAAGGTTCTTGAAGATAAAAATAGATAAGAATCATAATTCATAATTAATTGAAGAAAAAATAAGGAAATACTAATTTATAATTTATCGCAGAATTGACCTAAAATGTAATAAAAAGTCTAAAATGATCTCATTTAAGAATGATGGCGGAGCCAGGAGTTATTAGAGGGCTGAGCCGAAAGGGTGAGTCGTATATTATGCATGGCTAAATTACCTTTATATATTAATTTATTTTTTAAAAAAAACAAATTAAAGAAGAAATTTTTCCAATTTGGGGGGGCGGGGCCCGGCATGGCCCCCCATAGCTCCGCCAGTGCTTAAGACAGTTTTGACGGGAAAATGTGATAAAAAGTACCGCAAACTTAATTTCTTATACGTGTATATGTAGATGAGTAAATTATGCAGGAATGGAGAACTGGTTTATGCTTTGGCAGGGCGAGGGATGAGTGTTGCCATGGTGCATTTTAATTGCTACACGTGATAAATTTCTAACTGCTATGTTTTTCTTTAGTTTTACATATTGGTTGCATAGCATCAATATTTGAATTCTCAGACAAATATCAAGGTAGAAGAATTTATAGATTGATAAAATGTGTTCAATTTGTACAACAACTTGTGATGATACTTTTGTTGAAGCAAATGCGCTACTCTCAAATGTGCCGGATAACCAGGCTGGTCTATGCCATTTGAAGTTGCAAGTTTTTGGAAAGCTTATTATACAGAAAGTTCATGATGCCAATCGTGCTTAATTGTAGATGCACGCATACTTCTCCCAAGATGGATAATTAGTAGGGTGGATAATGCTACTCTTTTTTATTAGGTTACTTATTTAGTGACTTGGTCTGAGTGTATATATCCTTTTGTCTATGTATTTCAATTAAATATAAGAGTATTTTTGCTAATGTATTAAATAGCTATTTAACGGCAAGTAATCGAGCAAGTGATTCGACAAAGGAATGTAACATAACCCTTAGTAGGGTACAAAGCAATATCAAAAAACGTTTTCAAACATTGTCTTTATTTATATATGCATTTAATTTTTCTATTTTCTATTGTAAAGTATAACGTTAACTGTAAATGATTACATAAAAGATGCACGTCGTAATTGGTGTGAATAGTATGATTATCAATGATATTATAATTGAGGATTTAGGATTGGACAATAATAAAACCCGGGGGAAAGGGGGGGGGCACAAAATACTAGCTAGTTCAACAAAAATAAATAAATAAATAAAATTTACTAGCTAGTTCAACATAAATGTTCACAAATCATTTCTATTTAAAAATACAATCTGGTCAAATCAATTATATCCACATATTTGATAGGATCTACTTCTACGGCATATTAGCAATTGGATAAATCCGAACATATTACTCGATAAATAACATGTTTAATCACTTGATGTGTAGACAATCAATTGTCAAACAAAGTTTAGTTCATTTCAAACGAAGCCATAGAACCTCCAACAACATTAAGATTTGAAATCGGAGGCGGAGTCAACACTCAACATTGGGGGACAGACCGTGCTCAAAATTTAGATTAGTAACAACCTGTTAACCATCTGATCCTATATGTTACTTGTATGTCACCCAAGAATCTGCAGGCTGTTACTTGTATAAATTATTGATCATTACCAGTTGAACTCTTTAAATTCTGTCAATGACATAAGAGAATATTGTTCTCAAACTATAATTTTAGAATGAGATGGTAAAAAATAATAATAATAATACTCTCTCCATCCCACAAAGATAGTCCAGTATTCTATTTTCGTCCATCCCACAAAGATAGACCACTTACTAAATGGAGCATGAATTTAATTTTTTGTTTCTATGTTTTGTTCCTAATTAATCATCTACACCAACTATCAATACAAATCAATATTAATGATATAGGACAGTATAAATGGAAAATACATGTAAAATTAATTGTCTCAACTATCTTAACAACTATTTCTTAATTCGTGTGAAATTAACTACCTGTCTGTCTTTATGAGACGAAGGGAGTAAAATTGTTGATCATTGTCATTGGACTCTTTAAAAGTTGTCCTTAGCGGATGAATTTTTTTAGTGGCACCAACTTTTTTTTTGTTGATAGTTTTTATGCTTGCAGTTTTCTAACGCTAATATCATGTGCTAACAAGGAGCGGAGTCTGTTAAAACAAAGTTCTTAGTCATCAAGTACATGGTGTAAAATGAAAGAGAAGAATTGCTAAGGAGATAAATTTATAGATTAACAATTAAGTATCTTTAAAAACAAATTAAAAAAAAACTGTTACAATTAAAGTTATGCAAATCACATCTAAAATGCAAAAAAATTAATAATAATAATAATAACAACTTAAAATCAGTTACAATGACTATAAATAAATAATGGATAATGAACAAATAAAATAAAAAAATAATAATGTCAATTAAAAACTGAATAATAATTAAAGAAGAAAGGCATATTTATAAACATAAGGGGCAAAAGTGCAAATAGATTCAAGAAAGGTGGTAAAAAAGGTTGACGGGACAAAATATCTAATTTCCTCATTTAGATTAACACTACAAGATTTGGGCCAAAAGGGAGAGCCCAATCGTAGTGGAGTCGCCTCGCTCCGCCCCAATTTGAAACCGCTTCAAAAGCTTTAGAGTAGCAGGGTCACTTCTTCAATTGGTTCATAATCTGTAGATAATCTTGCAACTGAAGTCTTTTTGGTCCTAATGGCAACTACTAAAAGAGACTAAGCAACTTTTTTGTTGCTTGAGGAGGATTTCTCAATGTGTTTCTCGTTATTCTTTATCGGTTATTAAAAACACAACAATATTATATATTATTAATTTAATATATATAATAATATAAATTAATTGTATTGTTCATGCTAGCAAGTTTCAGATACCATATGTTTAGTATCGTAATGACACGAGACAGTGATGCATTATAATACTAGGTACTGACGTAAACATACTTGCGCAAGTCACATTAGCTGTTGGCATGATAACACATCATGTATGTGGTTATATATCTGATACTTGATCAAATTTATCGGTCATGCTCCATCATCCAGTAGCTGGTTAGCTGCTAATATGTAGTAGTTGTACAGGAGGTAGTTGCCATTGTAGGCACGTTAACATGTCCGTTGATGAATAGTCTATGTGTCCAGAAGTCAAAACAGTTATTATATAATTAATTTTTACAAGTTTCTCTTCAATACCTCTTGCAGATTTTAAAACAAAACTTCCTAGTCTGTGTGGCGTGTACAGATACACACTATATAAGATGACAGATTTTATTACAAAACTTTCAGGAGATTTTTGAAAATTTCCTAATATTTACATGGATGGATATATGTAATTATCTAAAGATTGCAAGTTTTATCCCTTTGTCAAGAACCCAAAGCAATTCTTCTAGATTTTTTCCCCCTTGTCAAGGTTGTAAAATATGTAGTGCGTGTAATTCTCATACTGTTGATAGATAGATAGTCGAGATATTTCAAAGTTTGTACAATTGTAATAAATACTCTAAGCCAAATATAAATAAATAAATGAATTTTGTACCCTCCAACTGTTAGGATCATTAGCCCAATAATGTAAATTTCATTTTCTTTTTGTGGTTTGTAATATATTATTTTTTAAATGAAAACAAATAAATCGCTTGGCAAACTAAATGTTTTTTAAGGCCTAATATTTATGGAGTCAATTTTGATAAATTTATGAGAAGGGACCCTCTTTTCGTATTTGTATACACACAATAAAACAACATTCACATGTCTTACAAAACAAATAATAGGGCTGACATTCTCTTTGTCATACAACTATTTGGAAGGTTGAATTTAGAATTTTTATTGATACTCACTATAATAAAGATTTTCTTATTATGCATAAATACATTTCTCATCTCCTTCAATTTCCAAAGATTTTTAATGATTATTGGGAAATAACCAATGATTTTCTAAACAAAAGGAATTATTTATTTTATTCAATCAAACCTTAGAATATATAAACATGATCAACATAACTAGATAGTTAATATTAAGAAAAACAATAGTTTTATGACACTTCTTAGAGGTACTGACTCCTCTTATTCAATGTCAGTGCAAGATTACACACTACGTGAATTTTTAAATTCACTTTGCATGGATTCATACATCTTCATTTAATCGATTTCGTGTAGGTCAAATATTTATATTAATCATTCAACCAAAGTCTAGCCTATAAGTGAAAGAAATAGAGGACCCAACTTTATCCCCTATATGGGAAAATAGAGGAACAATAAAGTGTATGAAATACTTGAAATTTTTTTAATACCATCACTTATTTCATTTATTTCCTTATAACGCTAGCTGTGTGATGTGACTTAATAGAAAAAATTTAACATAAGTCCTCTACTAATACTACCACTACTACTATTACTACTACTACTACTACTACTACTACTACATGTTGTCGTCCCTATTCTACCAATAGTTCAACAAAAAATATTATTTTTCTTGTGTAATTTAAATATTATTGATTTTTTGTTGAAAGGTTTAAAATAAGTTTTCATCTGTTTTACCATTTTTTTTTGTTTGACATAATTTGATTTATTTCATATACGAAATGAAAAATCCATGTAATGTTGATTATCACAATTTATTGCCGACAAAACTACACGGATAATACATATCTTTCATACAAATGTTTACATACCAACGAGATAGAGAATGTAACGTGATAGACCTAACACAGCATACTTGATAATTAAAAAAATTTATTATCGTTTGTTAGAAATATTGAAGATACAGTACTATTGACAAATTAAAAACTCAAATTTATATTTGAAAGTCTCAATTTAATAATAAATTAGATCTCATAAATTCACATGTCGATTTTTATTTTACCAACAAGTCGAAATATAGTGCTCTCTAACTACCAAAATTTTGTTCCTCGATCGATAATATTATGTATACAAGTTACACAAAAGTTGTGAGGGTCCAAAAACGCGTAAGAATTCTTCACATAAATAATTCCACCAACTTCAAATGTCATTTATAACTTCAATAGCCTATATGAAATTATTTGGACTGAGCTGCCCCAAGTATAAATTATACTTGACAGCAATTACATGCATTTCGGTACGTCGATGATTTTGTTTACGGTTTCTCAATTAAAAAAAAAGGGGAAATATGATACTTGGTAATTTAAGGGTTTGTTCTATTCCAGAAAAAAGTGAATTTTTTTCCCTTTTTTTTGTGTTTTTAGAATATGTTATTAAAATTGAGTTGAAAAGTCAATATTGTAAATTAAAGATGGGTCCGTTTACATATGAGAGAGCAGGTAGAGACTGCGTATGTGACAGTGAATAATTTTATTTGAACAAAAAAAATGACAGAGTTAGACAAAATAGATATGTAGCTTAGGTGATTACTATTGATTTAAAAAAAAATGACATAATGTAAGAGTCCATACATTTATTTCAATAATCTCCCATCATGTGTACCGTAATACATATGACAGAAGATCTATAATGGTAATAGGTCCACTTGTGTACTTGAGATAGAACCTGCCGGAGGCAACACAAGAATTGCATTGAACTTTTGAGTACTATATGTTATGGTACTATATGGTGTTATATAATCATATGGCCTGTATCGAAATACACTACATAGAAAATCACAACTATAAATCTATAATACACACCATATATTCATATGGCAATATAAAGCGCTATACATAAAGTTTTATATCATCTTTATTCAACTTCCTCCTCTTTTTTTTTTTTTTTTGTTGAAAGTGATTTGTTCTTTTTGGCCACGAAGCAAGGTGAAAAGTTCTCCCAACTTTTGATGCTGGTGACGTGCATTGTACACATTCACATGCTAAACAGCACTTCTGCTAATACAAGTGTATGTATCTTGAAGAAATTAATTCTGGAAAAACCCAGGAAAATTTTACAGTGAGAGACTGGAAAATTTTCCTGGGTTTTTC
>CAVNYN010220824.1:0-18485 GCA_963692815.1 Nyctanthes arbor-tristis
CCGAAACTGTAAAAAATCAGAGAGCCGTTCAAATTTCAATACTTTGGAAGCATTAAGAAACTCAGAAAATCTCTCAAATCTTTAATCCACTTGCAGAAGGATCAAACAATTTATCCTAAACCTACAAAACAAGCACACCTACCAATCTCTATTTCTCACCTGATAAAAATCGACCAGAAGCTCAAGAAACAGAACAAACCCCTTCAGTTTTCAAAGACAAAGACCACCCTCCTTCAAGGCCTGAAATTGACATATTTTGGTTTAACCAAAAAACCAATAAATAAATAATCAGATAAGAAAACAACTGTACTCAATTGGGTTGAATAAAGAAACACCTATAGTCATCGCCCCCAATGGCCACCAAGAAAACTAATCGTCGCTTCAATAAAAAATAAAGGGAGCCCTTTTGCTTGAACCAGAAAACAATAATAAACATACCCACAACATAAAACTAGGATCTTGACTTACCAAAGGGTATACGGTATATCTCAAAAGATATCCTCCAGTTATTCTTGGAAAAACGAAATTAAAAAAACCGCTGCTCTGAAATGAAAATTATTTTATTGAATTTGGACTTAAAAGAGTGCCACAAATGCAAGTCCCAGATTCAATGGAAGGGGACTCTGCTCAATTCAGGTAATTTATGTATATGTATATAAAAATATCTTAATTAATTTGAAAAAAATCATGCGTATATCATACGGCGAATTGAGGTGTACATGAATGATTCCTTTCCGGACCCGGTTAAGGTGCAGGATGATGGTGGCAGGTGGGTTCAACTTTTTTGAAAAGTCAATAGAGCATAAACAACAAAGTAGAAAAATCGTTACAGAAAACTCCGTATGGAATACCAAAGTCGCTGTCGTTCAATTGTGTAGGCATGCAACGCACAGAGGTCATGGGTGCTCCTTTCGGTGAGATTGTACGAACTGGACGGAACCGTGTGATTGTTGTTCATTGAGAACCCACAAGTATCCATTCTCCGTTGATTTGTACCTAAACTCAAATATTCTCGACAGCAAAATGTCAAATGGTTCATAAATATATATTCTAGAATGAGAAAAGAGCTCGCCCAACTTTAACTTTAGCCTTCTTTGGTAAACAAATTTCTCGTATTTATGCTTTATTTTGTGTGACCAAATTAAGAATCGAGATGTAGATTTAAGCGCTTAGGAGGCGTCCTTAACATGAAATTAGATGGATTTTAAAAAGGGAAATTTAGATGTGACACCCCTTTTTATTAATAAATTTCACATCTACCTTCGTTTTGTTGATTTTGCAGTTTTACACCTAACAGTTGCATGTTTGCACCCATTTTTTAAGGGAGAGTTTTTGCTATTTTTAATTTTTATTAGCGTTTTCAAATTATTTAATATATTAAAATTATTATCTAAATATGATCTTAAGACTCGTTTTTAAATTTTCACGTAATATTCTATAGATCACGTAGTTGATATCTGTTGGTATGTTTTTGAATTTAATATTTAAACATGTGCCTCTATCCTGATTTAATATAAGTTTTTCTTTTATCTTCAGTTACATTTTTATTCACTTAATTGATAATTAATTACTAATTAAATAAGAATTAGATTAAAAAATAGGTCGGGGAGATTTCAAGTTGCGATTAAGCAATTGGGAGGACTCCTTTGTGTGTGTGGGTCTTACGGCTACTCTAGATTTTATTGTCTTCTCCTTGCTAGAGGTAGGTCCGATTCTAGTGGTTGTTGTTGTTGATTTGTGCTGCTGTAATTGTGCACTTTGGTGGACTTTAGTGTTCGCATCTTCATGGCATCACGCAGGGGTAGAAGAAAGTCGAATCAGAGGAGCAATGGTCGGAGGCGTAATCAACGTTCTAGTTGAAGGAATAGTGGGTTCAAGAGTCGGAGGAAGAGGGTTGTTACTAAGATTTCCATTCCCATCCCAGGAAGTATTCAACTAATTTCCCCCCGCCCCCCAGTAGAACTATTATTAACCATGATTAGTACTGCTTAGAATCAAAATTGTAACTGAGAATCCTCATTTATAATTGATTTTGACCCAATTTAGTATCACGTGATACAATTATTACTAAGTGAATACCTAATCACACTCTTCTCACAATTAACAGCCAACCTATCAAATCAGACCTTGGAACTTTTATTATTGAACTCTACGCATAATTGACTCCAAATTCTACTTTATGACACTAATATAAAATGTTAGTTCGATTGCATCCATTGCATGCATATATCCTTTAGTCATTGCAAAATGGAAAGGAGTAAAAACAAAATATTCACCAGAAAATTTGGAAACTACACTGGAAAATTAATAAGCACACGTTGAGAAGAGCATAGTGTTCCCAAATAATCAATTCTATAGATTTTAAGTTATCCATTGGCGAGCTCATGTGTAGGGTTAAATTGACAGAATGTAATATCCATCATTAGGCCTTGTAGTGGTTGATATTATATGTGAAATTATTTTAATTTCACTACTTGATTTGAAGGTACCACAATGTGATACAATTGCTAATTAAAAAAACATGCTAATTAAAAAAACGTCACTATGGCCTATTTAGAACTTAGATGTCATTGGAGTTCTTCCTCCAAAAAAAAAAAGAACTTAGATGCATTATCAAAATATGTATGATACGTGATTGCCAAAAAAAAAAAAAAAGTTGTGTGCTACGTAATTGCAATACTAAATATTTTGATCTCAATGACCGCCATTAATTCACATTTATCGATTTCCCAAATAAATCATGATAATTTGTAAGTAATATATTATCAAAAGTTCTATGACACATGGTTATGATACTGAATATTTTAATACGTAATACCCTGTAAGTAATATATATAAAGTTATACGACACGTGACTATGATAGTGAATATTTTGATACATTGATTTGATATAAATGATTCCTACCAATTTACGATACTGAATATTTTAATACGTTGATTTGATGTATTGATTTGATGCATCCTACGTCCCATTGTAATATATCATCACTCCTATCATTGCTCTTGGCTTTTTGGGTGCAAATAACTGTTGCGAATCTTCATCATCAGTTGCAAATTACATATGTGTCAAGGATGCAATTAAATAGCATGTATTAAATTGGAATACAGTAATAGAGCCTGCATTTTTCAGTCACCAATCATGACTGTCAAATTACTCTCAGAGTGTAGTTTCACATATTCAACAATACACTTTTCTTGGGTTGAGCAAATTTAATCATTAAAATGGAATAATGGAATACATTATTAAAATGCAATTTCTCATCCACTAATCATGGCTGTCAAACTACTCTCTGTTCTAGGTTCACAAATTCAACAGTGAACACAGTAACAAAGCAAATTCAACAAATCACTCCACTCAAAAGTCAAGAATAATCGAATACATTATTAAAATGCAATTTCTCATTCTCTAATCATGGCTATGAAACTACTCTCTGTTCTAGGTTCACAAATTCAATGGCATACTTTTCTTGGTTTTGAGCAAATTTTAATCACCGTTTGATTATAAAGATGGGGCCGCTATGAATTTCCAGGAGCAAACATCTCAAAATTTAAAATATCTCAGTTGGGGTGCTTCTTTTTTTTTTGGAATTTAAATATCTGAATATTGCACAACAGAATACTATTCCAGACTTGTATCACAAGTAACATAGTTACAGTACACAACATAAGTTGCAGCTCAATATATATACTAGTATCATTTTCTCCTATGTACTTCTGATAGTTTAGGACTGAATAAAGATTTTCCTAAACAGCCTGAGAACTAGTTGGGGTATTCAATAGCTTCATCATGAAAATGAACTAGATGTCGGGTGAAATTGTAGGTTGAGGCCAGTTAGTGCTGTCTAGTACGTTAATGCATTTGAAGCCTTGACCTTTGTACAATTTAATTGCTCCTGGGTTTTTAATGTCACAGTGTAATGCAATGGCACGGCATCCCCAACTTTGAGCTTTTACCTTTGCTTTCGCTATGAGCCTCTTAGCTATTCCATTCCTATGATACCCATCTCGGACAGCAACATTTGATATATATACAACTCTAGTCCTTCTCGGCCGCAGTGGTCCTTTTCTTGGAAGAAAATCAGCAATAGTATCGACAGTCAATATCCCAGCTACATATCCTTTGTTTATACTGAATTTCCCATTAAAACCCTCAATTTTCAAATTGCCACTCCCTATAAAGAATGCATCTTCATCTGAACTTCCAGTTATAGCAACCAGGCTAGTTTTCTTGCAGCCATTTGGTATTGAAAATCCAAATAGCATTCCAATGAGCCTGTCGATTCTCAGTACAAAATCTAGAGGAAAAGAATATTCAGGGAAGAAGGAACTGCAGTAAGTCTCAGCCACTTACCACCAATCCTCCAACCTGGCTTCTCGAACAACAATCTCCTGGGACACGGCTGGGAAAATTCAGCCAATTGACTTGCCCGACAAACCCCTGATCTGGGTTGAGGAGGGAAAATCTTGGAAAATGGTTTGGGATTCTTGAAATTGAGAGAGAGGCTTCCAGTGTTCACTATTGTTGATATTGAGGTTCCTCATAACGGAATGGTCTGCATTTCTTGAAAATTGCAACTCTCTATTTCTCCGAGTGTCTCCACCATCCAATGAATAGAGAAGTTGGGGTGGTTTACATATCTCAGCATCATTTTCTGTTTACCTATCAATTAAAGGCCCCACACGACGCTCTTCCGATCTCAAAAAATATAGCAATGAAACCATATCAGGAGGAGATGTCAACAGTGCAATTTTCTTGGTTTGAACAAATTTATCTCCGTTTGATTACAAGAATGGGAAAGGTGTGAATATCCACGATCAAACATCTCAAACTCAGTTTGGGTGATTTAGATTTCTCAGTATCATATTCTTTTACCTATCAATTAAAGCTTCCTAATTACAGCACAGAATCATAAAACTAGAATATCGCGTTGCGGTGGTGCCAACTGAACATAGGGATGTAGTATGAGGGAAAAAGGAATATGATTGAAATGGAAGAAGAAAATAAGGAAAAATGACGTGAGGACGGACCGACAAGCATCTCTTACATTTTTGTATCAGTGGGGGACAAAACCTCCCTTCGGTCGGTGATTATAGCAATCCAACTGTACCTGGGTTAGGAAGGATGTTAGTACAAGGGGTTCTACCTATTCAACGAATGATATTGTTTCTCAGAATTTACAATTTGGAGTGTACCATCAATCATATATATACAGGTTTTGTCATCCCCTCTGGCGAGACTCTTATCTTGTTTGAAATTCAATAGTGATATCCAAGAAAATCAGGGACAGATTCTCAATGGTTCGGTTTTATTATGTATTTTTGAGGGAATCAGGTGTATTTCTGCTATTTTTTTGTTCATGGGTGGAAATTTGAAATGGGTGTCAATTCTAGACCCATTTATCTAAAGCATCCTTTTAAAAATCCATACAATTCCAAATGTACTCAATTTAGAATTATGTGGATTTTACAAAAATCAAGTATCCTTACTTTAGAATTTTATGAATTCTATACAGCGGACCCTGCCTAATGGCCTACCCACCTAATTTTTTTTTGGGAAAAAACAAGTAAACTTCGGCCCAAAAAAAATATTGTTATAGTTAAATTTAAACTCATCCGTTTAACTTCTTAGAACCAATCAAACCCAACAATAAATTTAAATCCAAATTCAAAAGCCAACCCATTAGCCCTTGTCTCTAAAATCAAATTGGATTCAACAAAGACACACGACAGAAATACAAATCTTCAACTTCTTACATGTTCTAGTTCTATGCGATTGTTTGACATGAATTCAAGAGTATAGACGACATCTTTAATTCTTCAAGATTAAAGACTTAATTTTTTACGTTTCTTCTTCTTCTTGCATATTCAGTTTTGTGCACGTCAATATTTTGAGTTTTTCTCCTTTTTTTGACTTATTTGTAATTTATGATTCTATTTTCTGTATAATGATTTGAGTTTAATTGTTTAGATTATTAAATTGAAATATGAATTCTATACTTTTTCAGCCACATGATGAGTTTATGAATTAGGACTATTATGATTAATTTTCTATGGAAAGAGTATATTTTCATGATTTGATTTTGGATTTTTGTAATTTCGTTTAGAGGCATATGATTAATTTGTAATCCAATTAATAGATTATATTTAATTTGCCTGTTATTGCAGTGAATTTAGAATTAAGTATAATAATATGATAATGTGATTATCCAATGAGAGGTTGCAACATTATTCATTAGACACCATACCATAGAATGTGCACAATTGCTCATGCTCTTGATATAGGCCTACTTATTGACAAATTTGATGTTTTGGGAAATCATAGAATTCGACTAAAGTAATATATGTAAGATTTTTATGTTTCACATTTTTGACATTGTGCATTGTTCTTTGTCTTTTCTTTTAATTAGTGACTAGATTTATATATTGATATAAAGTTTGCTAAATTCTCGCTGTTGTCTTATTTGTTTTTCTTGTACGGGGCAAAACCTACTGTAGGAAAAAAGTTTTTTACAACCCTCCAACCTAATAAATTCTAGATCCGCCATTGATTCTATAAAACATCAGTATTCTCAATTTCTTGCAGATTCTCATGGATTTCATTAAATGGTAGATATCTATGGAATTCTATGGATTCTAAGTTTAAAAATACACTTATGATTAAGAACCTTGGCATTCTCATAGATTTCATATATTTTTTTAAACCTAGGTAATTAATAAAAATTTATAATTATAAATTATCAAAACTCATATTTGCTTATCACTCCAATTTTTAAACAATTATTCACACTCACGAATTTATACAAAATAAATGGTCAGTATCCAAAATAATATATTCTCACAATAACGCGTACTTTTCCTTCGTTGTTTTAGTTTTTAAAAAATCAAATTATACTCAATCTAGACAAAAGAAATTATTAGTGAACGAGATGAGAGATTATTAAAATATGATATAAAAATTCAAAATAATTTCATAATTTTTAGTAATTAAAATCCAAATGAGTAAAAACTTGCCTTTTTTCTTTGTCACACAATTTTTTTACAATAACATCAAATTTAACTTGTGCAAAGTAAATGAATGCCTAAAATGAAGTACTATAATAGTATTAATAAATTATAGTATAATTTCATAGTTTATTCGTGCAGAAAGTATAATAAGATTTTATTATCTTTGTCCATTTTAGTTTTAAAAACTATGGATTTTTTCTTTATTTTATTTTAAAGAAAGAAAAGCTTTAAAAGTTTATTTTTTAATGACCTAGTTTGAATATTTTTACTTTTTATTATTTTTTTAATTGTTGAGTAAGTTGTTATATAGTTTGCAAAAAAGTAAGAAGTTATATAACTTTTTTATTTCAAATTCACATCCAAAAGTAAAATAAGATAAAAGAAAAATATTTCTAAATATTTAAATTCAAAGATAATCCTGTCAAAAAAATTTTTAGATAGAATAACATGACACTAGTAATAATTTTTTAAATGCTTGTAAAATTTGTTACATGAACTCTTCGCCAAAAAAAAAAAATGGTTACATGAACAAAAGGTAAAATCAGATTATGTAGTTTTTCCTAGTAGTCCGTATTTATATTATTTCCTTGTATACCAAAATTTATTTATATCATGAATTTTGTAATTAAAAAAAAATCTATCGAGAGAATATTTGAAATGATATGAAATTTTATGGATCAAATTTTGCGTTGAGAACACCCACTTTACATCCTACAAATTCCATTTAAAATCTACAGAAATCCGTGGTATGGAATTTTATAGAATCTGATGGACTCTGTGGAATTCTATTAAAATCTATGAATTTCATAAGAATCCATAAAACTCAAAAATTTCATTAAATAATTCTATGTTTAGGACATCCTTTAATTTATTTTTATTGTTAAATAGAGATCCTTGAACATACATGTAAGTTCTCTATTGGTTAGGACTAGTATTACCAGAAAATTTTTCCCTTCTGTTAACCGTTTATAATAATCGGAGCTAAATTTAAAATTTTGTACACGTGGCACTACATTTCATGAATGATGTGTGTGTGTGTGTATATATATGTATACCTAAAAGTTATACGAGAAAGCTCTAACATCATCTATGAAATATACTACTTATAATTTGATTTTACTAATTATTAGGGCATTTTTTGGGGGTTTTTGTTGGGGGTGGGCGGATTTGGTTTTTCTCTCACAGTGGGAAATAATGGTGGGGCTAAAAAACGAGGGATTAAATTTAGCAACATTTTCTAAAGAGATAGATCAAGCTCAAAAAATGGAGTCTAATCGCTCAAGTGGCGCACAAATAGAGTCTGATCTATCACCTTAGAAAGATTAAAAATTTAGCCCCCAACATTTTCCCTTGACATTGGAAGTCCTTTTATATGGAAGGATAGAAAAGTGAATGCTAATACTCTGAATAGGTCGGGGACAAGGTATGTATTTTTCTTGTCAATTTATTAAGCCAAGAATGCTCAGTTGTCGAGGTCAAGAACGCAAAGCGGGAGGCTTCTTTCTTGCAGGAATAACTCCACTAGTGGTAATTTTATTTGGGACAATCAAATCAAATCTCATTATATATTCATATTGTTACAAACTATACAGTATGTATACCAAAAGACGAAGGGGCAAAAAAACACCGAAGTTTTGCAGTTTGTACACTGAACCAAGAAAGTGGGAGATGCGCACATAAATATTACTTCATTCCAACATCACCAGAGACCTCTGCGCCTGAAATTGCTGGTAAATTCAATCCATCAAGAGTTGTAAGATACAACCATCCAAATAAAATTCATTAATTGCCCGAATCAATAGCAGAGCCAGAAACTCAACATGGACACCCCGATGCGGGTACTTGTAATTTGTACATACTAAGATAATGGAATTCATGTGTTAGGATTCACCTACCATCCGAAATGGAATTGTACCAAGTGTCTGAAATTGAAGCAGAAAATCCCCGTCTGATTTCTTCAATTGTTGGGAGGGAACTAGAACCTGTACTGAAACTCTGGGAAGAATCATACAGAATTTCTCTAGACTTCATCTTCTCCAAGAGGTATGTGTCCATATCCTCGGCTTCGGATTCATCCAACTCGTTTTTCACTTCGAAAAATTTTACCACTTGTCTCATTGTAGGCCTAGCATTGGGGTCCGGGTGCGCGCATAGCAACCCTAAGTGAAACACTTTCTCAACTTCCTCTTCGTCGAACCCTCCTCTAGCCCTTAATAGCGGATCAAGAGCATTAACCAATTCTCCTCTCTTCATAAGTTCCCACAACCAATCTAACAGAGGTGGCTTGCCTTCTTCAACCGGCCGGCTCCCAGATATAACCTCCAAAATCAAGATTCCATATGCATACACGTCGGATTTTGTTGATGTTCGACCACTCTTGACTATCTCCGGCGCCAAATACCCAACCGTCCCCACGACGCGAGTCGTACCAGCCGCCTTGTCATGATCGTGCATACGCGCAAGCCCAAAATCACCTAGCCGAGCATTCATTTCCTTATCTAGTAACACATTGCTGGCCTTAATGTCCCTATGTAACACTTTGACTTCCCATCCATCATGCAAATAGAGAACACCACAAGCTACTTGTTTCAAGATTGTTTTTCTTTCTTCCCAACTCAAAATCTTGCTCCCATCACATTCAAACACTCTCTTATCCAAACTCCCATTTTCCATATAATCATATACCAATATTAGGCTGCCCTTTTCTTTCTTGCACCAACCTCTTAGCCCCACCAAATTTCTATGCTTTAATCTTCCTAGGCTCGATATTTCGGCCAAGAAGCCTCTCATTCCATCGTTTTCACAAGAAATACGCTTTACGGCTACCTCTGCTTCTCCCATCAATACCCCCTTGTACACCTTCCCGTTCCCTCCAATTCCAATAATATTTTTGTCCGAAAAGTTCCTCGTTGCCGCCTCAATTTCTTGGTAACTAATTTTATGTGGCCAATACTCTTGCTCCCAATCTTCCATATCCTCTCTTTCCCTTTTCATCCTTCTATTCCTTCTGATCAATAACAAAGCAAATATAGAACATGTAATGATGAAAAATAATAGCCCTAATGTTATACCTGATATAAAACCTTTGGATTTATGGAATGGAGCTTCACGAAGCTCGAATGTTGGCAAGTTGCTTGTGATTAGTCCCTCGTGTAGCGAAAAATTCGTGTTGCTAAAACTCCAACCCAAGATCTTGTGGCTTTGGACAAGAGCACCTGTGGCTGCAGTGAAACCGACGTACATTTCATCCGCAAAAACATCTGAAAAATTGCGCGAAAGATTCAGAAGATGCTGCTTAGGCCTTTTCATTCCCACAGGTGCCATAGTAATATTGATGTTACCATCAGCATAATCAATCCAAACTTGGTAATTCTTGCCATCATTCAGCTTCAGTTTCTTGAAGGATTTCTCATCAGACCAGTAGCCCGCCTCGTTCGCTGCTATCGATGTAAGAGAGTTCACAGACATGATTGTCATTGATATCCCGGAATTCTTCATTCTTAAACACATCAAATTCAACTCCAAAAACGTCGTTACTCGAATTCCCGTCATTGGTGAAGTTGAACAGTCCTAAATTCTGAGAAGAAGTCGAGCCCTCTATCCCAGAATTCGGCACAAACAAGAAAACTATACCATGCCCAGGTAGCTTATCCTCGTACGGCGCCATTGCGAAAATGAACGAGGTGGAAAAGGGAAGAACCCGGGAGGAATTCGGTTGTTTGGCGGCAATCTTTTGCGGAAACAGAGCACGACCAATGGAGTAACTAGTGTCGTTTGTCAATGTAAGAATCCGAGATTCTATTGTGGCATTTCCGTAGAGTGTTACATCGGAGGAATTGAAGCCGTTGTACAAGAAATCAATGGCGGACGTGGATTGAAGGGTTGAGATTAAGATTAGAAGCAGAAATGGAAGATGAAGATGGGGGTTTTGGTACTGTTTCTTCATCGCAGCTTAACTGGAAACAGAAAATGGGGAAGGGGATGGATCCAGAAATCTTGATAGTATTATTATTAGCTGCCAAAATCCAATTCTGATTTTGATAAAATTATGTGGTCAAAAATTCGGCGTGATATTAAAATGATTTGACTTGGACTATCAATTTAAAGCCTAGAAAATGACAAACGTGATTTTTTACCAGAATTTGAGAAGGTTGATATTTGACGGTTCACTACAGGGAAATTCTCGGGTAAACATTTCATTCTCAAGTGTAGTAATCAGAGGATAGCTGAGGGTAGTCGAAATTTTAAAGAACCCCAATAGAAACACTAATTTTTTTAGTTCTTTAAATGATAAAAAATAAAAGATTTTTTTTGAAAACAGCGATGGCCGGGAATCGGAGTGGCCACCCCAACTCCGTCAATGCAATTAACGATACGGTTTTGCAAATGTTAGTCGTTCTTAATGATGCTAACAAGTAAAGATTTAGATATATCGAGTAAAATTTTTATACTACAATGTTTGGGTTTAGGTTCAACAACTACGTGGGGAGCATGCTATAGCCCATTTCTAGTATGCCTAGTTTAGTATTTCAGATTCAATCACCTCCCTCCAAATATTAGTATATATTTCTTCAAGCTACGATCGCATTGGAAAACGATATTGGCTACTATAAAAGTTTTTGTTAAGAAAACGAAAGGAAAGATAATATGAAGTTGCACAAAGTCAACGTTGGTTCAAGTTTGAACTTCAAACTAATTAGCATTTTTCCTTTTTCCATTTTTTTTTTTTTGAAAAAAATGAAAAAGAAGTAGTTCAAACCAACATTTATAGCTGATCAAGCAAGCCTAGACGACTTTTTCCCTGATCATTATGAGATTAATAATTTATTGTTAACATAAATTTTGTTTGAATCTCCTATTGATTTGTGGAAAAATATTACTATATGATGAGATTTTGTCAAATACTAGTACATCATTTTAATAGTCAAAGGATTGGGGATCTTATTGTAGAAAATTCAAAATTTAGGGACTTTGTGTACAAAGTAACGCAAGACTATCGTACAAAACTAATATGGGACTTTATTGTACAAAGTTAGGGACTATTGTACAAAACTAATAGGTTGCTTTAGATATTTTAGTCTAAAATTGATAGTCACTTCATCTTTGCACTTGTGAACATCAAAATAGCAAAAATACACTTGATTCTCTCAAAAATACATGTGAATAGATATGATAATAAAATAAATTAGAAATTAAACAAAATAAAAAATACAAGTAATAACAGAAAAATCAATAGATTTGTCCAGATTTCCTGGGATATCACAGGTATATTTCAAACGGGATAAGAGTCCCACCGTTGTGGATGACAAACCATGTATATATACGATTGATAGGGTATACTCAGAATTAGAAATTCTGAGAAACAACAAACCCAATTCTAAGAAACAACAGAACTCGTTAATCCTCCCAGGTGAAAAAAAGCTCTGGAGGCAGAAGTCATGAAGCTTGATCCTCCACCACGAATAGGAAGTTGAATGGAACACTTGAAAGACATCTTACACTTTAAAACGGTTTCATAACTTTAAACTTGAGTGGCAGCAACAAAATTAAGAGACATGTTTTCATATAGTCCCTGAAGGTTGCTACAAAAGGAAAGACAAAAATAAGTTCCAAGGTTCTACAAGAACAAAATAAAGATGAAACGAAAAAAAATCTTAAAATTGGATGGCACATGTATGATATTGACTAATTATTACATAAATAAATCAGCACTGTGATATAGGTTATTTTGTAATGTTTTATCTTGTAAATTCATATATGTCCCGTTCTTGTAATCAAACGGTGATTAAATTTGCTCAACCCAAGAAAAATGCATTGTTGAGTATGTGAAACTACATTAGAGAGTAATTTGACATTCATGATTGGTGACTGAAAAATGCATGCTCTGTTACTGTATTCCAGTTTGATACCTGTTATTTAATTGCATCCTTGACATATATGTAATTTGCAACTAATAACGAAGTTTGGCAACAGTTATTTACACTCAAAAAACCAAGAGAAATGATAAGGGTGATGATATATTACAATGGGACGTGGGATGCATCAAATCAACGTATTAAAATATTCAGTATCGTAAATTGATATCAATCATTTATATCAAATCAACGTATCAAAATATTCAGTATCGTAGTCGCTTACCGTATAACTTTATATGTATTACTTACAAGGTATTACGTATCAAAATATTCAGTATTGTAATCATGTGTCACAGAACTTTTGATAATGTATTACTTACAAAATATCATGATTTATTTGGGAAATCGATACATGTAAATTAATAGCGGTCATTGACATCAAATATTTAGTATTGCAATCACGTATCACACAACTTTTTTTTTTTGCAATCACGTATCATACATCTTTTGATAATACATCTAAATTCTGTTGGGGGGAAGAACTACAATGACATCTAAATTCTAAATAAGCCACAGCAACGTTTTTTTAATTAACAGTCAACCATACAACTTTTAGCGGTCATATTAACATTTTTTAATTAGTTAATAAATTTTTATTAATTATTGTTAATTAAAAAGTTAAAATAAATTGGTCACGTTAACATTGTTTAATTAGTTAATAACTTGTTATTAATTATTATTGTTAATTAAAAAGTTAAAATAAACTAGTTAAATACCTTCCAGATACTTATGTTATATATTAGAAAAATATATTACAATGATAGGGAAATTAAAAAAAAAAAGACAATTTTCCAGTAAAAAAGGATAATGAATAAATTTAAAATTCAATAGCTAAAAATCCATAAGAATCAGATCGAAATCTATTAAATTCATACAACTTTTGATCATACATCTAAATTCGGGGGAGGGGATTACAATGACAACTAAATTCTAAATAAACCATATTAACCTTTTTAATTAGCGGTTAACCGTACAACTTTTAGCGGTCATATTAACATTTTTTTAATTAGTTAAGAAAATGTTATTAATTGTTATTAATTAAAAACTTAAATAAACTAGTTAAATACCTCCTAGATACGGATGGTATATATTAAAAAAATATTACAATAATAGGGAAATAAAAAAATGACAATTTTCCAGTAAAAAAGGATAATGAGTAAATTTGAAATTCAATCACTACAAATAAATCTATCAGAATCAGATCAAAATATATTAGATTACATTCATATTAGATAAAATATAAATAAAAGATTACATTAAGATATTATCAAATAATTAATAAATCTAATAATAGATATTTAACATCTAAAAATGTGGAGGGTAAATCTGATAATAAATAGTTTAAAATGTTAAAAAAAAAAAAACTTGCATGCAAATGTGAAACATGACCCTAAAAAATGGTGTGAGACGTAATTTCCTCAAACTAATAAGGCGAGGCTGACGGGCTGTATGTGATTCGGCCTAATAAAAGGAGCCCAATTACAAGAAAAAAAGCGTTTTGGGTTACAAATTGTAAAGTAGAAATTTGCCAATACACACCCATTGATCATTGTAATTAGAAAAATACTTATTTTAATTTTCAATTGACAAATTATAAATATTGGGTCATTTTATTTAGAAAAATATTGTCAATGTAACAAATTACAATTGAGAATGTAATAAGTATTTTTACAATTTGTTTTTAATAACTACTCTCAAAACTAAAATAGCTACAATTGAGATTATTTTTCCAATTTATTACAAATGTAACAACTTACATGTAAAAATCCCTATTGCAAAAGTCACGCGTCCAATCTGATTTTTAGTTAATCAGGATTTTTCATGCTTATTTTATATTTTACAAATATATTATTATATATGTTTTACATATTTATCTAAATTATGTCATATATTATATATTCCTAAAATCATGATATTTTATTCACATATCATTATTCGTACCTGTATAGATATCATTGTTGTAGGGTCATTCAAAACCAGTGCCATGTTTTATGCCGCCACAGTCAACGGCTAAAATTAGAATTCAAAGGATACACCTGTAACACCTCTGAGAACAAATCAAGGCCTAAATTCATTGGTGGTCGAAAGCCAGTCACCTTAGAAGATTCCAAATGTTAATGGATCACCTCCTCTCATATAATGGCTGAGATGGTAGCTGGTGAAAGTTAATTATTCAGATAAGTCAGTCAAAATCGTTGTACTTGTATTGTACTATAATGATTGTTCTTTCAATTTCCGGCTTAAAATGTTCCATTGGTACTCGTGATGTATTTGATGGCAGGACCCCTAAAAATTTGTACAGTGTCAGGCCATCCCTCTCACCAAGGGTTATAAATATAGAGGTGGAAGGCTCATTTAAATGATTTATTTTTTAGAACAATTTCTCCCTCTAAATATTCAAAACATATCTAACCTAGGCTTGGGTCTCAAACGAGACCTAAAGTTTAGAACTTAATTTCATATTTATCCCAGTATACCTGACACTCGAGTCTATACTTTGTTGATTAGGACTCAAACAAAATCCGACATAAACAATCATGTCCCTAAAATCATGCTCTTTGATTCACACATCATTATCCCTAAAAAACATTCGTTTTTAAATAAAAATTCAAATTTAAAAATTAAGGTCCCTTCAATCTTGCCTAAGCAACATCAAATTTCTAAATCAAGAAGATGATCATCTATATATCTATATATATAATTAAGAGACTTAAATCTCTATTATTTTTTCCTGCTTAAAGTGGGTGTAACATCCCGCAAAATTGCATAAACAAATTACGCAAAATAATCATCACTCTAATAATGATGTCAAAGTTATTTGAACTTGCATCAGTTGAAAAGTTATAAGATTATAACAAAGTGATCAAATTGAATTGCATAAATTGTAAAGTTATAAGATTTACCACTTGAATGAATACCAAGAAATAGAATTGTATTGAACTTCAAAGTTGAGAGGTTGCCATTCAAATTGAATTGAAATATAACAATGTAATTGTATTCGAATTATTGTAAGATTGTTACGCAAATAAATGTCAAGAATTTGTAAAATGATGATTATTAACAACATAATGGATGTGTTGACAATGAATTGAAGTTAGAATCTGGTTATTGGCAATGATTGAATAACCACCCGAGTTTGATATTGACAAATGTAAATACTTTGACGATAACCGCTTGAGATGTCACAAGATTCAAAGATCGTCACTCGAGTAATGCCTAGAGACAAGAATGTGGCTATTGAATTGTATAACTTAAAGTATAGACACTTAATTGAAAAACTAAATTAAGTTGAATGATTCAAATAACATAGGTCAAAAGGTTACAACCTAATTATACGACAGAATAAAGTAGAAGGACTGCTCATGCAGTTTGCCACCTTTGCCTTCCAAGTGTACGACGCCACATCGCGCCACATGTCGCGTTCTGGTTGGCGAAACCCAAAAATTTATTAAAAACAACTAAATCTAGATATTTTTTAACGATTATATATATAGGGGGTACGAGGTGAGAATTTCTCAACCTCCCAACCAACCTTACCCCTTTCCCTCACCCTTTCCATGTCCCTCTCTCTTTTCCTCTCCACTCCCATGTTGTGGCTCTTCTTGCCCCTGTTTTACTTCTTAATAGTGAGTATCATGAACTTCAAAAAAATAAAAGAAATTTGTCCAAAGGAAGAGAGAGGAGGAAAACAACCCTTAAAACTTATCAAACACTTGGTTTAATACTTGGAAATGACCCGCCGCCATATATATGCAAGAAATACAACTTGAAACATCACTTTGATAAAGGAAAATAAAGGTTTTGAAGGCACTTATCAACAAGTCAAGAAACTTTTGAAAGAATCAAGATTGAAAGAGGTGAATAACTAATACTTTGATTCCTTTTTTGCATTTACGATGTTTTGATACGATAAGTACGGTTTTAATTGAAGTATTCCATAAGACAAATATAGATTTGATGCCTTGAAAAGAAAGATTGATTTATGACATTTGAATCACTAGTTGTTCTACCTGTTTTGTATTAAATTGCATTGAATTGTTTCCTACACTATGACCGATTCAATGATCCCGTGATAGAAAAGATTAGTGTGGTATTTGCATTGAATTGAAATTCCGATAGGGATCAACTGGGTTTATTGTGGGTCTACTTAATTGAACATAGCCATGATTGAATTGATTGAATTGATATTATTTTTGCACGCACCACGGGTAGTAGTTTAACTAGTGATAGGACTCATTTGTGCATTGAAAAACTTTGTGCATTAAATTGTTTTCTTGAAAATAAATCTTTCAAATAAAAGGTGAATCAAATGGTTTTGTTATTCACTGAGTACTTCGTACTCATTCCCTTATTTTTACAATTTTGTAAATGATTGAAGACATGACATTTGAAAAGCCAGGTAAGCAATGGGTTGGAGCATGCTCGCGAAGGGAGTAGAGTTTTGCATGTAGTGACAACCTGTCTCTAAAAATATTATGAATTTAATACCTTTTGTATTAACAAATATGTCCACCTCTCTATAAATGTATTTCTAATTTTATATAACATTAGCAACTTATCTTCTAATATAATAGTTTTTCAATAATTTGTCTTGAAAAGATTAATTTTACTCGTTTTGGTAATCAATGAAAAAATATCTATTAATATAACTTGTTGAGTTCTTTGAATTTTATTGAGAAACCAAGTTGCAATGATTCTTTAAAATATAACAATTAGTTAGTTTAAGTAATTCGTTTTATCAAGTCAAAAGCTATTTGTTAGTGTTGTACGTCCCGTCTCTGGTATTTGTATTAAAACTTCCGCTATGAAATTTGTTAACCGATATAAGATATTCAAAAACATTGTAGAATTAGCGAGGGCGTGACAATGGGCACCATAAAAGAACTGGTGATGTCATTTTTTCTTTCTTTCTTTTTGTTTTCTTGAATTGAATTTTTACTCATACATTTCTAAAAATCTATCCTATCTGATTTGTCTCTCCAAATTAGCGAATCGATAACTCATTATGATTTTTGGCCCAGATTTTGGTAAGTATGTTTTCCATCCTAATATTATATTTTGGGGGACTCCGCATGATCTTGAAATCTAGTCCATATTCATTTTGTGTTTGATTTCTTTTTCTTTCTTTCTTTTTGAAGGGATACTGTCTCTGATTTGTGGTGATATGCATTGCCGATTTTGTTTGATTATTTTTGGATAATTTCAACAATAATTTTTTCGAATGAATTTCAATTTTTTTTCTTTTTTTTTTTGTGGATACGGGGAGCATATAGAAAAGGGGAGTGAAATTCAAGAAGGGGCATGTGTGATTTGAACTTGAGACCTCCGACTCAGAACGCAAGCACATCTTAACCATTGTAGTACAATTCGAACCACAATTTCAACAATAATTTTGAGTTACTAGTTTTGTTTAAATTTTCTAAATAAAAAAATAACATTTTGAATTCTCCGATTGACATTCATCTCCTAGATTCTCAAACATCATAGTCAAGATTTATATTCTTTTACCTTTCTATTTTTCCTATTTTATTGTTTTTTTTTTGGGGGGGGGGGGTGGTGGTTGTG
>CAVNYN010220825.1:0-42055 GCA_963692815.1 Nyctanthes arbor-tristis
AGAATTTGTAGGAACATCATCATTTTGTGTTATAACATTTTGTTGTAGCAAGAAATTTATAATATGTTGTTATATCTGTAGGGTATTCACATTTGATCATAGAAATGCCATGTAAAGTTTAAATTTGTAACTTTTCTTATTAGATATGGAAAGTTTTAACTTTTTGCCGATTGAAATTAACTCATGTGAAGTTTTTGTTGATTCAATTCATTTAACCCATGTGGATTTATACTTTATAATTCGTTGACTTCTATATTTTTTTATTTTGCATCTCAACTTGTTAAAGAAGTTTAATATGGTGACTTACACAATTACTTTGCATAGAATAACGAAGTTCAAAAATAGTCTTTGTTAGTTATATGTACAGCACGTGCCTCTCACGTGCCATCACTAGTATTAAATAGAAGTATAATATATTCATTTACAAGAAAAATATATGTTTGTTTTTTTATAGTCCTTACATATGCATGTGAGTCAATTTTTTAAGCACTAACGTATCCACAACATCAATGGTCACAAAATTGAGAGAATTTACCTTAAACATAAAAAGAAAATTTCAAGATTGTCAAGTGCAAGTCAAGCAATATGTTATCCAGAAAACAATTTCCATACGTCATACATTTTCTCGTCTATTAATTATAGTAAAAAATAAGCAAATAATTATCAGATTAAATTAAAACAAATACGTTTTTCATCTCTTAACTTGATCTTAATTAACACTAATCGTGAAAAGAATATGTTATGGATTCTTCATATTCTAAATTCTATAAGTTATTAATTTAAAGAGTTAACAATATGGTAACTTTGTATTTAATATTGTGGTTTTAATCTTGAAATTGAACTAAAATTAATCACAATAAAAATTAAAGATTAATCTTGGAATTGAATTTAAATAATACACTAATTGGAATTAAGGAATAATGTGGGATTAGAAGTACAAATAGAATTTGAAATTAAAAAAAAATCAAAAGCCAGTTACAATTTATTTACCACTATGAAATAATAGTTGAAATTGAAATCAACCATATTAAATACCACACTAAAGATTAATACAATATTATAAATGCAAATTGTTTCAATGAAAGTTTCACTATATATTAGTTTGCTCATAATAACTGATTAATAAGAATGTAATAACTAAAGTGTAATATTTTAGTTTTATAATACTTTAATATTTATATTGAGATTAATCAATAGAGGGCAATAAATGAGGTCTAATAAGAAATGGCAAATTGGAAATTAAAAGATCGGAATAATAGGGGTAAAGGTGAAATTTAAATATTTTACAAGCTCCACCTTTTTATATATTAGTAATTTTTTATATTAGTGGTATATTAATAATTAAGTAATAATGAAATGAAACAAATTATTTGACACACCTTGTAAAAATGAGTTGTTGGACATAATGGGAAATTAGGAATAGCAAAAGATTGGGACCAATGATGCAAATGTTCACCTTAAGGAAGAACTTCCCTACTCGACCAAAAGCCCACGCTA
Organism: Nyctanthes arbor-tristis; assembly: GCA_963692815.1. Classification (NCBI taxonomy): domain Eukaryota; kingdom Viridiplantae; phylum Streptophyta; class Magnoliopsida; order Lamiales; family Oleaceae; genus Nyctanthes; species Nyctanthes arbor-tristis. The sequence continues at coordinate 1,498 of CAVNYN010220825.1, forward strand.
CTCTCGTCGCCGTCTTTACTCTTAATTGTCTATGCTACCCCCATTATTCTTAAAAATCCCCAACATATCCTCTCCGCCCATCGAGAAACCAAAACACAGAAAACCCAGTTGCCCCCTCCCCTCTCTCTAAGTCACTTCTTTCTCTCTCTTCCCCTCTCCTCTCTCAAATTGTATTAATTTCGTTGTAGTTTATTCGTCGACGGCTCTGATTTCTCCAGCCATGACGATGCTCACTCCTCAACCATTGGATGTAACTCCGACATCTTTTCTCGCACGCATTCTGTTAATTTCACTTTTCTTTCACAGTATTAGATTCAATTTTAGTAATTTGTTATGCATTTGTGCAAATACTCTATTTGGTTTGATTAATTATGTTTAAATTTTCGGCTTCGGTTGAATAACGAATTAAATTGTTATCCACGGGGACTGAGACACCGTGATCATTCACTAGGGTTTTCGGGATGTAATGGGAGGCTTAAGTCACTGAATTGAATCTAATTTTTCCAAGTTACTGTGATTTACTTGTGCGGAGATATTTTGGTTTTTTGTTTAGGAGAAAATGATAGGGTTTTTACTGGATCAAGCTTGGTTTCTGTTACTTATATGTTTGTTTTTCTGGTGGGATTGTAGCGACAAGAAGATGAAGAGATGCTTGTGCCGCACTCGGATTTTGTTGAAGGCCCTCAGCCCTTAGTGGAAGGCCCTCAGCCTTTAGTGGAAGGCCCTCAGCCTATGGAAGGTCTTTTCCTAATGCTACTTGAATTTTATTGTATTTGCATCTGAAATTTATCCATGTTGTTTTTGTGCGATGCTATCTAAATTGGTTGGTTCTTAAAGTTCCGGGCCGCATTTGGCGAGTAATTATTATGCTGGTAGAATTTTGAATTGCACTGGTGGTTACCACTTAGATTTCTACCATTTTGTTCTGTGGATTGGTTTTCAAAATTGTTTTTTTTTTTTTTTTTATTTTATAGTAACACCAGCAGAGAACGCTGGGACAGTTGACAACCATGTCAGTGACGAGCCACAAGCATCGCGGTTCACATGGAGAATTGAGAACTTTTCCCGATTGAATGTCAAGAAGCTATACTCGGATGTCTTCGTCGTTGGTGGTTATAAATGGTAATTTAAAGCTGCAAAGTTGGGTCAAGCTTACTTATCTACATTGTCATGGCTGGTAAACTGAATTAATTATGTTAGCTAGAAGAGATTAAGAACAACCATTTATATGTTGCCCCGTGTTACAAAGGAGCTTTTCTCATTTACGTTACTTGCTGCACAGTCTTCAAGAGATCGACCTAATTGCATTTTGACCTTTATTGGTTTGTACAGGCGGGTGCTTATTTTTCCAAAAGGAAACAATGTGGACTATTTGTCTATGTATTTAGATGTGGCAGATTCAGCTACCTTGCCATACGGGTGGAATAGATATGCACAATTTAGCCTCGCTGTAGTAAATCAAATTCACAGCAAGTACACAGTTAAAAAAGGTATGTTCCCAAAACTATTCCAATTTTTATTTCTTTTTTGTAGCTAAAGCTTGATTCCATGAAAATTTTCTAGCACTTCCTGGCCCGTCCCAAAGTGCATGCACGCCACGTGAAGTGCAGTAAAACTACTATTTAATTCCATTATGGCCATTATTAATATTTCCCTTTAACACATCATGTTTCTTGTTTACACAGTTTGATACTTTGCATTCATTTTCATCATTATTTGCCATATAAGATAATTTTCTTTATTTTTCAATTTTGTGATATTTCCCGTTGCAGTCTTGTCTTATGTGTTTTAGTGTCTCTTTTGTGATTTTGTCCTGGTTGATAATTTCTTTTGTTCCCGGATGAACATGAACTGCTATTTAAATAAGCTCAACAGATTATGACATGGGCCAATTAGTTTTTCATTCTACAGAAGTCAAACATACTGCACGTAAGGAATGTATTTTGCGGAACCCACTGAATCTTTTCTATACTGTGTATAAAAAAAATCCCAACCTAACAGGGGTTAAAGTTGCGCAATGATCCCAAGGTGGGTGATAAGCCTTTTACATGTAACTAAAATAATCGATAATTGGTAGAAGCATTGGGCATACCAATATTTTTCGTTTTTCATGAACTGCAATATGATTTGTTTGGAACATTGGGATTCCTGTGCTGTGCAAAATAGATTATTGCTTTTGGGGTTTTAAGGCTGAGGGATTTGAAAATCCCAAAAAAGTCTGCTTCGGTTTTTAATAATGCGATGCTATTTGCATACTTCTGAACCTTGGGTGCAATTGGATGGGGGTTGCAGTCTTCTTGTTTATCCTATTATGATGACCTGGATCTCAGATCTAGAGGGTTAAAAGCATTGAGACTCAGACAAGGAATAGCACAAAGAAAAGTACAAAGCCACAATGACCTTATTTTTGCACGCACAGGAAGTGTATTTAGTTAGACATTGAACACAATCATCTTCTATTGAGCCTTATGGAAGACTGGGAGCAGGCAGTTTCTAGATCCATGTAACTGATGAGATCTGAATAATTGTAAGGTTAAAGTTATTGTGAAAAGTACAATTCAAAGCTGTAAACTGCTGTACTATTTTGTTAACTTTATCATGCCATGATAAAGTTTGTATTTATTTGATGTCTTTTATAATACTGTCACTTCTTGTTCGTAATAAGTTTGGCTAGGATCACTGGATATTCTTTTCGTGACTTAGTAGAAGAATCCCTGAAGTGTGGTAGGTCGTGGTCTTATTGTAAATATAATATTGACACACTCTTTGGTTTTCACAGACACACAACACCAGTTCAGTCAAAGGGAGAGTGATTGGGGTTTTACATCTTTCATGCCTCTTGGTGAACTTTATGACCCCAGTAAAGGGTATCTTGTAAATGATACATGTCTTATTGAAGCTGATGTTGCTGTACGTAAGGTGATTGATTACTGGACGTATGACTCAAAAAAGGAGACGGGTTATGTCGGACTTAAGAACCAAGGCGCAACTTGTTACATGAATTCTCTCCTTCAAACTTTGTATCATATTCCTTACTTCAGAAAGGTTACAATGATTCACAAGCTTTATCTAGTTCCTGAATTTTTACTCTGTGTTATGTATTGAAGAATCGTTAATTTGGAATATATTATCTCAGGCTGTGTATCATATGCCAACTACAGAGAATGATTTGCCTTCAGGAAGCATTCCTTTGGCTCTACAGAGTTTGTTTTATAAGCTCCAATATAATGACACCAGTGTGGCAACGAAAGAACTGACTAAGTCATTTGGATGGGACACTTACGATTCCTTTATGCAGCATGATGTGCAAGAACTTAATCGAGTTCTGAGTGAAAAGCTTGAAGACAAGATGAAGGTACTATGGTCAGAGAAGAATATCTTGAACTCCTTGAATTCTTTGATATATAAGTAGAATAATCTATTTTATTACTTGCTCAGGGGACTGTTGTTGAAGGGACGATACAGAAGCTGTTTGAAGGACACCATATGAATTACATTGAATGCATCAACGTAGATTTCAAATCTACTAGAAAAGAATCATTTTATGGTATAAGGTTTCCCCCTTGTTTGTCCTCTGTTTTTTAATGCTGAAAGACAAAACTTACTTTAAATCATGATCTTGTGACAGACCTTCAACTTGATGTCAAAGGCTGTAAGGATGTTTATGCTTCCTTTGACAAGTATGTGGAAGTTGAACGTCTTGAAGGAGATAACAAATATCACGCTGAAGAGCATGGTTTGCAGGTTTGATGCTTCTGCAATGATAACTGTGGAAATTCATGAGCACATCCACATCTCTTTTTTCCCCCCCTGAAAGCTATTTTTTCGTATGGAAAATTTTCAAAAACCTTCCTGAGGTTTTTGTAACAAAACCTCCCACCCTATACGCCATGTGGGGTGGAAGGTTTTGGAAAGGGACTCTTTTTCCTATAGATGAAAATATTCTGCACATTTTTTTTTTTGGGGTATGACACAGTAACTGAAATTAGCATAAGAAAATATATAACATATATTACTGAAGAAAATACTAGAAGGAACCTATGTTTGGCTAGCTGCTTGTGAGAAGGATTAACCGCTGCCATGCATGCATTAGATTTCAATTAGTCTTCCTTTCCTTTTCCAATTATCCGTTTAAAGTTTGATTTTTCTATAAATCTCAGGATGCCAAGAAGGGAGTTTTGTTCATTGACTTTCCTCCCGTTCTCCAGCTTCAGCTTAAGCGCTTTGAATATGATTTTATGAGGGATACAATGGTTAAGGTTAGTGGCTAAATCCAATGGTTGTCCCTTTTTTACTCAATGTAAGCGGATATTTGATCTTGTCTTCAATAATGTTTGCTCAGTATTATCTCCCCTGCAATTATGATCCAAGATATATCTTGAACAGAATAACTGTTGCAGGAAATTGGATATACATTCCCCCCCCAGGGGTGGGTGGGGGGTATCTCTGCTCAAAAATGCAAGCTTGAGATACTATTTATTTTATGTTCAAAAGTAGTGCAACTTGTGGAGGGGGGGGGACATAATGAACCTTATCTCCCAATGGAAAGGATATACATGTGTGTGTGTGTGTATATATATATATATTGTCTTATCGGTCATCTTTTCTCCACCATTGGTTGTGATGATTTCCTTGAAAAATGATTTGATGCTTTTGCGAGTACATCCTACAACTCAAGAGTGTTGCTTTCAGCATAGATTACATCTGTTTTAAGGATAGAAAGAAGAGGGAATGAGAAGGTATTCTGATGATATCCTTGAAAAAGGATTTGACGCTTTTGTCATCTTACAACTCAAGAATGCTGCTTTCAGCATAATTACATCTGTTTTTAAGGATGTGAAGTAGAGGGAACGAGATGGTTTTATGCTGGTGATTTTACAGCATTTTAAGGTGGATGTGAACCGACAATTTTCATGTTCCTGAAATGAATCAGTTCTCCAAGCTTTTCCTTTTCCTGCTGAAAAAAGACTGGTTCCACAAATTTTAAGTGTCATAAACAAGCAGTAATCTTTAGAATCCTTTTCTTGTTGAGTATATTTGATTTTTTTTTTTTTTTAAACACTTATAGCGGATATCAAATTTTTTTAGTGCCTGTTTGATTCAATTTATGGTAATTGATTTATAAAGAGAAATTATAAAGAGGTGAAATGAATGGTGTAGATTTAATAGAAGTTTGAAATTTGTGGTTATAAATGAGTGGTTGTCAAATCAGTGTTAGGTGGGCTTATAATGTGTTTTGATAAAGAGGATCAAACAATGGCTTATTCTCCTTAGTGGCTGTCTGCTGGCAGCTTTGGATTTTATTGTGAGTTTTATGAAGATATTCATCAGTTCTGTATGAGTTAACAGTTTTGCGACCTTTTCTGACTGATGAGGACCTGGAGGTTAATGGCTATGAGTTTTGGTTTTAATGTGCATATCTTTTTTATATTTATTATTGTATTTGGTGGAAATAGTATTCATTTTATTATTATTGTTGCATTTTGTATGATCGTTTTAAACAGCAAATTTTGAAATCTTAATGGGGCTGTGCTTCAGGAAAAGGATAAAGAATCTGGAATTTGTTTGGTAGAGTTTTTCTTGGTGAAAAACTGAAATTTTTACTTGGAAAAAGGTGTGGTTAAAAAGCAGTGACAGGTTGTTGAGCCACGCTAAAAATATTCTCCTAGAGAATTGTGGTTGGAAGTAAGTTTGGAGAATGATGAATTTTGGACAAAGATGCTCTTATTTTCAGAAAAAGTTAAACATGTTTCTTTTTTCATTGTTTTTATGCAACCAAGAAAAATTGCTTCTTCTATGCAGATAAATGACCGTTATGAATTTCCACTGGAACTTGACCTCGATAGAGATGATGCCAAATATTTGTCGCCGGATGCGGATAGGAGTGTCCGTAATCTTTATACGCTCCATAGGTTGCTCTCTCTCTCTCTCTCACACACACACACAAAATATGTATCCGCCACATGTATTAGTATTTGTTATGCATAGTAGTGAATGATAGACCAAAAGACACGTGTTGGAGCTTCACCTTTTCTTGTTTATGATTTTCAAAGAAAATTGAATATGTCTTCTTGTTTCACGATAATTGAAGTGAATATTTTGGTAAGCATTTTGATATAGTTTCTGGACTATCTGGCACTAAAAGTTGTCTTCTTTCTTGATCGGTAAGATTGCTGATATAATATATTGGTGCTTATACGTAGTAAGGCCTCGTAAAGTTGCTTATGTGATACTATTTGCTGTAACTATTTTTCTTCTTCTCCTCCTCCTCCTCTTTATTTGTTTATTATTATTATTAATTTTTTTAAAACTACAATTACCTTTTATTAAATTACCTTTCCTCTTATCTGGTTGTCTTAAGTTTATTTTCCTTTCCAACAGTGTTTTGGTTCACAGTGGAGGGGTACATGGGGGACACTACTATGCTTTTATCAGACGGACACTCACTGATCAATGGTAAGGCAGGATTCTGATTTCTGTACAATCTCTCCTTTCCCTTTCTATAAACCCATCCACCCACACAGAGTGCATACAAGCACCTGTTTATATGTTTTTATTTATTTTTATTATAGGGTAGTAGAAATGGGTTAATTGGCTCCTAATTGCATTAAAATCTGTGTTTTGGTTTGTCTTATACTATATGAGGCATGAGGTTTACAATGCCTTCTTTTAGGTATAAGTTTGATGATGAGCGGGTCACTAAAGAAGACATGAAAAGGGCATTAGAGGAGCAGTACGGTGGAGAGGAAGAGGTTATAACCATAACTTTCGATTTGTATCTTCTTAAATTCTCATTTTTTTAACTGTGGCTTACATTAACTTTGTCTAATAGTTACCACAAACAAATCCCGGCTACAACAACACTCCATTTAAGTTTACAAAATACTCAAATGCCTACATGCTTGTGTATATACGTGTAAGTGACAAGGATAAGATAATTTGTGATGTGGACGAGAAGGACATTGCAGAACATCTTCGGGTAAAGTTTTTGGCTTTTTCTAAATCTTGAAATTTAATTTATCGTTCCTGGATATGCATTGGGTATAATGTAATGCTCAATGTGCTTAATTTATTCCAGATACGATTGAAAAAGGAACAAGAAGAGAAGGAGGACAAAAGAAAATATAAAGCCCAAGCCCATCTATATACTATCATCAAGGTTATTGTCCAGTGTCCAGACTTCTTTTCTAAGATTCCTCTCTTCATTTTGTGAACCGGTTGCTTAAGGAACTTATGCAGGTTGCTCGAGATGAGGATCTGAGAGAACAGATTGGGAAGGACATATATTTTGACCTGGTTGATCATGATAAGGTTCGCAGTTTTCGAATTCAGAAACAGATGCCATTCAACCTTTTCAAGGTACTGCCTGCTTATTTATTTCAGCTAGCTAATGAAAGGTCTGCTAGATGGATTAGGAGTAAAAGGTTGCGGAACTCGTTTTTATTCATCCGTTTTTAGGTCTTATATATTGTTAGCCCCTGATATATTGAACTGCCTATTTTTATGAATTAAGCATAGTATATGATACCCTAGTTAAAGCCTTCTGACAATCCATTGTATTTGCCCATCTATGTGGGATTTGCAATTACCAGAATATTGTTTTCGTGTATTATTTAGGAGGAGGTTGCCAAAGAACTTGGTATACCAGTTCAATTTCAGCGGTTTTGGATTTGGGCAAAGAGGCAGAACCATACATACCGCACAAACAGGCCATTGTCCCCGCAAGAGGAAGCACAAACTGTAAACACAATAACCATTTATTCCATTATCTTAAAGTTTTGCATGTAACCCAATTCAATAATTCTCTGTGTTTTCTTGTTTCACCAATTTTTTCTTCTTGAGAAGGGGGTGGGGTGGGGTGGGTTAGGGTAGGGTATTGAAAATAATAGTTTAAGAGCATCTCCAATAGCCTCTTTACTTTTAAAGAGTATATCATACTAAATAGAGAGTATCTGAGTATCTTTAAATATGAAGAGTGATTTAGAGAGTCTATTGGAGAAGATTTTCAAGCCTTGACTCTTCACAATAGAGAGTAATTTAGGTTTAAAAAGTCTATTGGAGTTGCTCTAAGGGAAGTTTATTTACTTTTCAGTCAGATACGAAGTGGCATGGACTAATATAGATTGTTGGAATTCATGTATGTAAGCCTGCAACTTGAGATTTTAAAACTAATCGTTAGCTGTTTCAAGGCTAGTATCATCATTTGAATTAAATACCATGCATAACTTGATTCGAAACTCGTGTACCTAACTTGTGAATGGCACCGCTTATATATTGCAAATAGGGCAATGGATGAGTGATTCTGAAAGCAGCAAGGCATGCTAAATATTTTGTGGTGCCTAAATAGATCAGTTGCGAATTAGTGACAAAATTTAATGGACCCTGAGTAGGAACGAGACTGCACAGATGAGTTGATATTTCATTCTATACAGGAGAAGGAAAAATGGCTGTTGACTTTTCCATGATTGATAGTTCTCCACAATATTGCATTGATTGTTGCATTTAGCTTTAAAGATTAGTCTCCCTTCAACTCAGTATGTTTTGTGAAATAAGCATTTGATTGTAAGATGCTAAAGGGGGGCTTCCTTTATATCTCGTGATGAAGAACATGCCAAAATTTGCATCCCTCTTACTCCTAGAAAAGGTAACAAGCAAATATCAAATAATAGGAGAGAGACGAACCCCTCCACCATCATTATTTAGTAAGCAGGTAAGTACAAAATATATTATTTACCTTACTGTTCAAGTAAAATAATCTTTTCTTTTATTTTCTCTCATTCCCTCACAACTTTAAATGATCACAGTTCATGGAATTCATGCAAATAGTATATGCATCAAGAAACTATCTCAACTGCATTACCTCATTTTCTTGCATTTTGGCGGTGATTGTAATTTTGATTTTAACAATTCATATTTTGTGGCATATATCATGTTATGGATGCATGTTGGACTGTCAACAACTTAAACGGTTGATTGATACACGTTTTGATTTTCACATTATAATCTTAAGTACCACTGGTTTACTAATTTACAATCACAACACTTATAAAATCTCCTCCGCTTATTCAAATTCATTATAAATTGCTCACTATAGTTAGAAGTTATGATGAGTATCAAACCCCCCCTTAAGTTTGTCATTTTTCTCTAGCTTAGACAATATCTGAGTGTTTCTTCGCTGCCTCATTTCGCGGCTGGGGAATGCATGTCATGTATTTCCTTCGTGATTATATGTTGCTAGGCTAATTTGACTTAATATGTTAACAAGTCTCTCTCTAGGTTTCATTTTTAACTTCTGCCACTTTCATGGTATCAACTTTTCAAATTGCTATAATTAAATGATGCAGGTTGGAGCACTGAGAGAAGTTTCCAATAAGGCCCACAATGCAGAGCTAAAGTTATTTTTGGAAGTAGAGCTTGGACAGGTAATTGGCCTGTACAAATCTTGAAAGAATGCATTTGCTCACGAATGCGGACACATTCTGCCATGCTGTGTTTACTCTTTTTTTATCCATAATTCTGTTGAATGTTCAGGATCTGCATCCTATTCCCCCACCTGAAAAAAGTAAAGAAGATATACTTCTGTTCTTTAAGCTATACAATCCTGAGAAAGAAGAGCTTAGGTAATTTATTGCTTTTCAAAGCATATTCAATGGCTATCTTTGTAGTGAAGTTTTTTACTATGTGATTCGTTTTTGATTTCCAGATACATTGGTAGACTTTTTGTAAAAAGCTCTGGGAAGCCGATTGAGATCCTAACAAAACTAAATGAAATGGCTGGATTTGCTCCTGATGAAGAGATTGACCTTTTTGAGGTACATCACAATGCAATATCTCTTGCACACCACATATGTTACACTGAGAAAATCATATGGCTCTTTTATCACATAAACAAGATTTTTTATGTATTCAAGTTCAGTCAATTCAGCAACGCTCTTCATTTCTTCAGGAAATCAAATTTGAGCCTACAATCATGTGTGAACCCCTTGACAAGAGAGCTTCATTCCGGCTTAGCCAGGCAATCATTGTCTTATTGCACTTGTACTGTATTTTTACCATTTGAAAAATTGGCAATTTTCTTTCTTAGGCTTTTCTCTGCTTCTATTTTTGGTACTCTTCAGATTGAAGATGGGGACATTATTTGCTTCCAAAAACGGCTTCCACCTGGAAAAGAACAAATTCGGTTTCCTGGTGTTCCTTCCTTTTTGGCATATGTTAAAAACCGCCAGGTCAATGTTTTTTCTCTTTTTCTATTTTTTTTTTCTAAGTGCTTTTTGTTGCCACTTGACAATTAATTAAGGGACTAGAACTTGGGTTCTTCGGCATATCGTTTATTTTATTGATAAAAAGAGGTTTCCCAATTGCAATCTCAGCGGAATATGCCAGGGGAGGAAAAGTTTAACCAAAAGTAACATTTCATAATTGTTGTTAAGTATTTAAATGGATGTAGTGATGAACTGAGCAGGATGTGGGAAATGGATTCACGTAACCTCCTAAGTGCTTTCTCTCTGTTGTCGGATAACATAAATATAAAGAGCATGAGGCAAATTAACTAATGCAAATGAATGTCTTATGAAATAAATTCCTGTGCTCTCAGTCACTTCTTCCGTCCTATTTTTTCATGGTATAGCTATATCTCTCTTCCTTTTATTTTATTTTATTTTATTTTTTACTTTGAGCTTTTATATATGTTCTGGTGACTAAGCCTCTGACTGTGGTGCTCTTGCTGTCTTGCATGTTTCTATCTATTCTTCCATCTTTAATATGATTGGATTCTTAGCAGATTGTTCATTTTCGAGCACTGGAGAGACCCAAGGAGGATGGTTTCTGTCTAGAGTTGTGAGTACTTACCGTCTCATTGTCATTTCTAAAATAATTGTTTTAGACAGTAAATACTTCTCTACTGCAATCAGAAGTATGCTTATTTCAGATTATTTTGCATTTTAGCAGAGTTGAATCTTATATGTTTATAACCCCTGGCATAAATTTCTAGAGCAAAGAATCACACTTATGACGATGTTGTGGAAAGAGTGGCTCAACACCTTGGTTTGGATGATCCGTCCAAAATTCGTCTTACTCCTCATAATTGCTATTCTCAGCAACCGAAGCCCAACCCGATCAAATATAGATCAGTTGATCAGTTGTTAGATATGCTTGTCCACTACAATCAGGTAGCTCTCATGAAGTCAACTCAGTATGATCTTTTTAACAATTTGTGAGATGGGCCAATGATATCATTGAATTGATAATTTCCTGTGTAGATTTCAGATATTTTGTATTATGAAGTTCTGGATATCCCGCTTCCTGAACTGCAATGCCTTAAAACTCTGAAAGTTGCCTTTCATCATGCCACCAAGGATGAGGTACTGAAACTATAGCGAAACTATAGATGCGATTCCTTAGTTCTTTCCTCATGAGTTTATGTTGTATAACATTATGTATGATTTAGGATAAACTACCCCTTTCAGGCTATAATTCTGAACATCAGATTGCCTAAGCAAAGCACTGTAGGAGATGTGCTTAATGAGATCAAAACAAAGGTTAGTTCAGTGCCATGAATAAATTTCTTTCTTACATTTTCCTTACTGAAAGTTACTTTCCCTAACTGTTAATTGGTACATATATTGTTGTTTTGTGGGAAAAAGTATGACAAAGTTCTCCCTTTTTTTCAAATAAATTTTTATGTACACGAGTATGACAAAAAGTTGAAGTTCACTCGTTGCTCGCTTTATGTCTACTCCACTCCTGCATGACATTTTAGATCCTGTTTCCAGAAACTCTTAAGGAAATTGACAATTTCCTTACATTCGCTGTATGCTGAAACAGGTGGAGTTGTCTCAGCCAAATGCAGAACTTAGATTGTTAGAAGTTTTCTACCACAAGATTTATAAGGTAATTATCATGATGAAGCTGATTTTGATTGTGATCTATTTTTATTATTTTTTTAGCTTCTGGTGAGTGTCAGGGCCTTGATAGCACTGTCAACCATATTTTACTTTATTTTCTGGTGCATATATTGTATAACGTTTGTGTAACTCTGCCAGGATGTTTTAGCCACTATATTTGGGGCTAACAAAATTGATCTTATTGTTATCATTTAGTGGATTTAAATTTTTAATGGACTAGTTTCATAATAATGACGCAATCTGCATTCTTCCCAATTTTGCAGATCTTTCCTCTCAATGAGAAAATTGAAAATATAAATGACCAATACTGGACCTTGCGAGCTGAGGAGGTGAACACTCTCTCTCTCTCTCTCTCTCTCTCTCACACACACACACACACAGATGCACACAGAATTTTTCTTATATTTCATGTGCATTCTCTTTACCACATGCATATACACTGCTGTCTCAACTGTTTTTAAGAGTTTTGCTTATGTAGCAATTACTTTGCTTGGTGACGAAATTCCTGAGTCACCTTGAGTCTGCACTATGACTGATTCATATATATATATATATATATATATATTTCTTTTAAAGAAATTGTGGGTGAATAGGATATTATTGTGATGGTTCTATAGCATTTTCTCTATGATATTTTATGATTTTGAAGGAGATTTATTTTGCTACAACTTTTTATGGCATTCTTACGACGTGTTATCTCAGGTTCCAGAAGAAGAGAAAAGGCTCGGTCCCAACGACCGCTTGATTCATGTTTACCATTTCACTAAAGAGAGTGCACAGAACCAAATGGTACTTGGCATTTCAATATTTAAAGTTATGAATGAAATTATGATTATCAAATAATGATGAGCTTGAGACAAACATGTTTGTATTTAAAATGTCATTCAATAGCAAGTCCAGAATTTTGGGGAGCCATTCTTTTTGGTCATTCATGAAGGTGAAACTTTAGCGGATGTTAAATTGCGTATCCAAAAGAAGCTGCAGGTTCCAGATGAGGAGCTTGCTAAGGTTTGTTCTGTTCTCTACTTGATGCGTTTTAAATTTTTAACAGAGTCATGAAGCTTGGAAGAAATTCTTACTTCTGCCTAGTTGTGCGTGCCGGTAACTTAATTGCCGTGTAGAACTGACCTTCGTTCTCTCGATTCTTTATTCCTGTGTGTAGTGGAAATTTGCATTTTTGTCACTGGGACGTCCAGAATATCTTCAGGACTCGGACATTGTATCCAGCCGTTTTCAGGTAATTACTCTGAGTACCAAGTCTTTGTTCTATTAATTCTCTTTACTAAGTTCCTTTTCTCTGGTATCTCCATCAAGATCAAGCAACATTAATGTTTAATTTTTTTGCAGAGGAGAGATGTTTATGGTGCTTGGGAGCAGTACCTTGGGTTGGAGCACTCTGATACTACTCCTAAGAGGACTTATGCTGCAAGCCAGGTACGCTCTAGGTTTTGTATGGTTTGGTGCTTATGTAAGATATTAGGAGTGCGTTTGATTACAAATTATTATTTTCCATGGAAAATGCCAATTTTCCACCCAAATTTTCTTGGGCCAATCAAACATAGTTTCATTTTCCATGGAAATATTTTCCAACTTAGGCAAAAAAGTGGAGATTTTCTCTGAAATCAAGGAAAATGAATTCCCAAGGTGATGGGAGAATACAGAAGTGGAGATTTTCCCTGAAATCAAGGAAGATGAATTCCCAAGGAGATGGGAGAATATGGAAGTGGAGATCTTCCCTGAAATCAAGGAAGATGAATTCCAAGGAGATGGGAGAACATTTTCCATAGAAACTAAATTCCAATTCTTTTTCCACTGTCAAATCAAACCCTTCGTAAATGATTCTTTTCCAGGGGAAAAAGGCTTCTTTCCCTGGTAAATATCAAATGTCCAAACATGTAATATATATATTTTTTCCTTCTTTTTGGGTGATGATGCAGAACCGCCACACATTTGAGAAGCCTGTCAAGATATACAATTAGGGGAGTCGCTTGCAGTCTGATGGGGGCAGAAGGCTCGTCTCAGTGTCCTTCCTAGGCCACAAGGAAAAAATGAAAATTGACACACATTGAACAAGAAAGCAAGACCGAATAGAGTAAATAGTATGCTGGTTTTATCCACCATTTTGGTGCAAATTTGCTTGGTTTTGTAGGTTTATAATTTTTATTTTATATTTATTTTCTTGAAAATCTGAATGGGAAATAGGAGTTTTTAGTCCTAATTGTATTTTGGCTTTTTGTTTATTAGTAAAAATTGTTGAAAATATTCCCGTTTCCTGCGTGAGGTATCGGGAGTTTTTACGTCTCTATATATACACACAATACATAGAAAAATACTGTGTATCCTATCAAATATGATGAGGTTTTGCTAATGGGGCTGTAAGGTGGGGTATGGTCTATTAGGCCTTTCTATTCCTTCTATCCTCATCTATCGTTTACATGTTAGCTTTCTCAAATATAATAATGGGTATGGGACGTATTACTGCAAAAGAAACGGCTGTGCTGCTATTACTTTGAATGGGGATTCATCTCTTTCCTTTTTGAAAGCCGCTGAAATTTAGATCAAGTGTAGATACGTACTGGCTTTGATGTCCTGCTGAGGAGAGTAACCTTCGCTAATTTTGATCTAATACCATAAATGTCGCCAGATGCCCATGTGGGCGTCCAGTGGCAATGGCACAATGCCACATGTATGGCATTAGAAATGAACTCCACCTTTGCAGGAAGATGTGTAAGAGGCAATGGACTCTTTTAGGAGAAACTTGACGGTCGTGTAGCTTTTTTTATTGAGCACAATAAAGAGCCTCTCACTTAGCCTCTGTTTGATTTTATTAAAATACATTATAATCTCACTTATTACTGATTTGACTACTGATTTGATAATTACTTATTTATAACTATAAATTTCAAATTTCTATTAACTTTACACTATTTATTTCATCTCTTTATAATTGCTGTTTATAAATCAATTATTATAAATTGAATCAAACGGGCATGGTATTGTTGGAAGGAAATCTGTTATTCAATGAAGTGATACTTCTTCACTGAAGTATGTCACTGTTGGAAAATGACACTCTTTGTTGTTTGTTCAATACACCTTGTTAGTTGGCGTTAGTGGGCGGTGCTTCATGTACAAATAGCACTATTTCACTAATTGGAAGTATGAGTTTGTTTATGAATAAGTTTAGAAATTTGTTGAAGTACATCTTATGGAGAGTCTCCAATGCATGATTTCTAGAATAATGCTATATAGAGGAAAGAGATAGAGTGAAGATTCTTTAAACGAAAGAGGAATAGAAAGAAAGAGAAAAATAGCGGCGAGCTACATGTACAAGTATACTAGTAGGGATAATAAAATATTTGGTTTCAAAAATAGTAATGAAAGATGTGGAGAAAAGAGCGTCGGTTGGAGAGGGATTGGAAAAGATGATGCAAAAATGATGAAAACATGGAGTAAAAGATAAAAGAGCGGTTAAAAAAATGAAAATTAAAATGAAATTGGAAGAAATGTGGGATCCGTGATCATTGTGTCTTTCTCTCGCTTCAAATAAAAGATGTTTAGAAATTGCGCATTAGGGATGCTCTAAATTTAGGCCACATAAAAGTTAATTATCATTAATACTTTTTGTTTTTACTTATTTAACCCCTTTAACGGTTATGAATGTATTTTTACATATAGGGACCTTTTATTAGACTTTTTGAAAAGCTAAGGTTTCTAGATGTTTAAAAAAAAAACATTATGGATGAAATTATTAGATTTTGCGAAGGATAGCAACCTTTTGTGGAATTTATCTAATTTAAAATTAATGGTTATAATTAAACATTAAATACGAGGTAGATTAATAAAATAATATAAATTAGAATTTTTAGTAAAGAATTATAACTATATATATTTGGGATATCCCAAAAGGGAAAACTAAATATATTTTGGGTGAGAATAATGATACGTAGAACCAATATAGGTGGGAACTATGTGGTATTGAATAATAATAAGTAAAACTAAATGTATGAGTAACAGACCTATTTGATTGAATTTGTTTCGTTAAGTACAGCTGGTGCTAAATATATTTACGAGAAATGATATTTGTATATAAAAAATGTATAAAGTTTGTGCACTCTCTTATATTTACTTAATCTGTCTTTAAATCATAACTTTGAAGGTGCAATGTAAATTGAAGAGTGTGTGTCCAAATTTTGTATAGTCTTATATGTGCCACCAGCGCTTCTCATTAGAATTATTATTTAATCGAAATATCAGATTGATTAATCAAACAAGCGCCTGTAGCTCAGTGGATAGAGCGTCTGTTTCCTAAGCAGAAAGTCGTAGGTTCGACCCCTACCTGGCGCGTTTTTGTTTTTGTTTTTGTTTCTTTTTTTTTTTTTTTTTTTAGTCGAGAATCCCATTACATTGTACGGATTCCGTACTTATGCCACGCCCATCTTAATTTTGTTATAAATATATATACACACTTTTTATTTCTTAATATCGTGACTTATTCTAAAAAAGGAAAAAAGAGAACTAATAATCAAGCTGTTTTTGTTTTATGAGCAAGACAGAGAATTCCGGTCCCACCCCGTCCAGGTCTTGGCAATGCAGAGATCGTGGATCAAGGCAAGGCATGAGGGAGTATTTTGCGATCCTTTATTAAAAATTAATGCCAGTTAATGTTTTATTATTCATTCATAGTTATTATAATATGGAAGGCAACAAGAACGTAGCAATTTTATTTCTCAATTTGCTTTTGATTGGGCAATAGAGCACAAAACAACATATGTTTCAGAACACAGTATGCCAAGAGGAACCATAATTCTTTCATGTTTCTATCAACAAAACTTTCAGGAATACATCCTCGTATATATAATAACCAAAAAAAAGGAGCCTTATATACATTTCCAAACATAATGATATATAATAACTTATATAACTTCCATGTGAATATATGAGAAAGCCTATCCACAGGTGATTTCACCCCTCAAAGCACAGGCAGCCCTTTGTATGGCTCTAACAACTCTCCATATCTCATGCTGGATGCTCTTCTGCCTCTCGTCCTCGTCAACTCTCGTGGTTTCAGATATTGCATCAATGATACCGGGGAAGAACTCGAGCTTGTTTCCAATGTCAACATGGGGCCCGTAAATCTGCAGTGAACAGCAGAGTCGAGAACGATATTTCTAAACTTTCAACATGAGATGATATGTACAAGAATTTTAGAGAAAGGAGTTGTCGAGGTTAAGATATGAAATGAAGGAAAACAAACAAGTAAAGGAATATGCTTACCAGATGCCTGCACCATTGTCTTCCTCGAAGACCATCAGAGTCTATGAAGCCCCTTTCAGCTTGCATTAATCGATCATTTAACATGCGCCTCCTCAAAACTGAAGATTCGTCCAGATCTTCATCGTCTCTCAGTTTCTACAGTTACAAGAATTCCAAAGATTACATGCATTGAATCATTTACTATACATGATGATCCCTGACTTGTTTGATTGCAACACTAGCTAGTTAATTAAGTGCACATTTCACATACAATGTCAGAACTACCACACAGAATTTAACTTCTATGGCCAGTGTCTATTTCGACATACCAAGTTTGATATTATTTTCCTTTTCTATTCTCTAACACATAGTCAAAACTTTCAACAAGCATTTCCACTGACCTTGGCTTCCTCCTCGGTTTTATTAGCAGCGGCAGCGAATTCTTGGATGGCACCAGAAATCGGGTGCAATGAGATTCTACCCTCCAACAAGTTACTCAAGACATTTTTGTAGTCCTGTATAAAGCATCAGTTAGAACAACAAATCAAAGAAAAAGAGAAATGGAAAAAATGTCCTGAGATTACAGCTTTAATCTTCAACAGAGTGGGGAAATGACTGTAAAATATACTTCTACGTAATAACTGTGTTTCCTTTTACAGTGTTGTCAAAGCAAACATCAAGGCCTGCTCTGTGCAAAGTAATAGAGATCTTCGTTTACCACCAACTTGCTAGTGATGTCTTATTTGATTAACATGCCAAAGTCGAATACTGTAATTTCTACTCACCCTTGCACAAATTTAAAAATCACTTTTCAAGCCAAGTAGTTCAAAGAAACTGACACCAGCAATTATAGAAAAATTCTCTACCAGCAATTCTGAAGCATAAGAAACGTAGTTAAAAGGTAGAACTGGATCATCAGCCAGATGAAGCGCAAGAAGTCCCCAGACACTTGTCACTGAAGCAAAATAAAGGAAGGAACCATGAAATCACAATTACCTGAGACCATATTCTATAAGCTATAATAATAAATAAAATCTGAAAAGTTAAATAGCTGAAATCTAAGGTGATTTTAAAGTGGGAACATGGCAAAACCAGAATTTACCTGCTACATGCCGCTGAAATGATGGATCTCCAAAGTTTGTCATCCAATTATACGAATCAAAAGCTGTGTGATAGACTGCAAAATCTGCACGAACATGAAAATTATATACCGAAATTCATTACCACAAAACTACTCCTCACTGGAAGTTACATTAGAGCACAGTTCATTTTACAACTTTCTTTCTCCTTTACAATTGTCAGTTAAAAACTCTCACCAAAAGTGTCAGTTAAAAACTCTCACCAAAAGTGATCATGTTAAAAACTCTCACCAAAAGTGATCATGTTAAAAACATACGAGGAAGAGAGGTACCATTGCCATAATATAGATCAATAGAAGGAACCCCAGCTTGTTGCAAAAAAGGAGCAAAATCTGAATCAACTCTACTGAGTCTCTCGATCTGCTGTAAAATCGATTAAATGGTAATCATCATGCCAGTAATCTCGAACATTATTAATAGGCAGTGAAATTCTGTAGTGCTTCTATTTTAAATAGCTTTGTATACTAGTTTAACTTAATAATTATACAAGTGGTCGACCAATGAATAACCCAAGAAATAATGTGCTACTCATTAGTTTGCCGTCAAATGCATGCATGTTTTCTGTGACACAATTTCATTTGTTGCTCTTGATTAGCCTTTAGGAGAAGTGTATTAACATCCAGGAAATTACCATCACACCAAAAAGCCTGAGTCAGTAAAAGTAAAATCATTACCCCCAAGCTGGTAATCCAGTGCACTCAGCTGCCCAAGGCTTATCCTCACTTGCTAGACTAAATCAAGGTGTAAGTCAAATAACCCGAAACAATAAAAATATCCTTGATATCCCTTTTTAATACATAATTTAAGATGCGTGGCCTGGATTGCTCATGCCATCTTTGGAAGAAATAATCATCTACTCATTGTTCATTAAGGGATGGGAATCATTCAATTTCTTTTTCTTATCTTGTAGTCTGTGGACTTACTTTATATACATAACGCAGTAATTCTAGTGTTAATATTGGTGAACGAACTTCTCGAAAACTTTGGTTTATCTCTTTTTCTAAGTTAAGCAAGCAGAGGTCTAGGTTCATGATAAGGATTTCAATCTTACATTAAAACGATTTTAGAATATTGTTTGTCGAAAAATAATATATGCTTTCTATGTTGTCCTGATTTTGCTATGTGAAAGCTACATTGTTTTACCCCTTAGAGCTTAGAGCACTTCTATGTGAAATATAGTAGACATGGACACGGGTCCTATTATGAGGAACAATCTCATTGTGGAACAATTAATATTCTTCCAAAATGACATAAATGTCATTTTATAGCTGAGAATTCTCCTATTTTCAAAGACAAACGTACCCTTAAGACATGGAAAATTGTACATTAGAGATGCTGCATCAACATAACCATTACCAAAGTCAAAGATATCGTAACTAAAACTTACTTTGATACCTTTGTTTGCAGATCTCCACCGTTCGTATAAAATTACATTTTCCAAGTCAGGATCCTTAACCTGATTAGGCGGACAAAAGAGATTTGCAACATAAACATGCAAGATGAGCAGTAGACATCATAATCACCACTGCCTAAAACACAGAAACTGAAGGATGTCATTTAAAGCTTTGTTTGCTCAATCGATTCTTTAGATACCTTCTTTGTCACCTCAATGAGAAGCTCGTCTAGCTGAGGAGTTGCACTAGCAAAAAACCCAGACCCTTGAACTGCACAATCCACATTCAGGTAGGCTACAGACTTAGAGGCAAGATTCAAGAGGTTTTGCTCAACCCATTCTGTAGATCCAATCTGCAACCACAAGAAGGGAATGCCTGAGTTGATTTCAGGTTTCACAGAAGCAGCCTATAAATGGTTGGGTCATTTCAAGATGCTGCATTGTTTACTGAAGCATGGATGAAAAAAATGGAGAAACGGCAAACTACAAATCAAACAAGAAGAATTCAAGCAACAGTAATTTTACAGAGACTGTTATAGTTTCCCCCCCTTTTTTTGGTGAAAGAGAGAATGTTACGGTATTAAGTACTGATACTCGCAGAAAATTAAATCAAATGAATTACTGTGGTGTTAATATGTTCTCGCAGCAGTAACAGGATTACTGCTGTAAACATGCAGCAGGAAGTTTACCGGGGTATATTAAGCATTTTTGGCTAATCTAGAAAGGCTAAGCTCTCTCTCTTGTGCTTTGGTTGTAGACATATTAACCCAAAAAAAAAAAAAAAAAAAAAAGAGATTTTCATTTTTCAGTGATAATCGTATCATATAAAAGAATCAAGACATGAAGCCTGGCTCCCATAATTGGACATAAGTTCCCATATGAAATTCTATCTTATCAATAGGTAGGTAAGCATCGCATCACTCTTATATCCAATAATTTCAAATGCATAATGCCATTAAAGATGGAGCCTGTCCAGTGTCATGCCCACTTGTTCTACCATCAGAGTGTGCTATATGGAGGTAACAGGAGAAAAAACATTACCTACCATCCCAAATTCTTCTGCATCCCAACTGCAAAGAATGATTGTCCTTCTTGGCTTCCACCCTAAGCGCAAAAGTCGAGCATATCGACGAGCAATATCAAGTAGAGCAGCAGTTCCACTATTGGGGTCGACAGCACCATAAGTCCATGCATCTCTATGGTTACCAAGAAGCACAACCCGATCTGGCTCTTCTTTTCCCCTTATAATCGCAAAAACATTTTGTATGGTTGCCATCTTTTGCTCACCCTGATAAGAGAGATAAAGACAATGTTTTAAGGTGTGCAGCAAATAAAATATTATTTTTGACCTCATTTATCATATAGTTACCAAATATACAGACACAAGCATGTAAACAAATTACACACAATTAAACGGCTGCTACAACACCTTATATTGGTAAAAGAACGTAACAGGACAGAATAGGTTTGCTAGAGTAACTATAGTCTCATTACTGAATTATGTTTCAATAGGTTCAAATATCATGAATCAAACTTCTTTATGAGATATAAATCTATAAGAGATTACAACCCAAAAACAATTACCTTTTAAACTCTTGTCCTACACTGTCCCCTAAAGTCAAGTTTGCATCAACTCATTCAAAGTCCAGCAGAGATCACAAACAACTTTAATGAGCATATATACATACATCCTCTGTTTGAAAAAGCATAGAAAATCTCATAGAAAAGCTTGGAAACGGCACACTGATGTGCGAGAGTGACCAAAAAACACTTTGAGCCTAAGCGTGAAAAAGAACGCTTGAGCTCAAAAAAACACCAAGCATTTTTTTGCACTTCCAGGGCCACAGTGTTCACATACATAGTATTTTGCATCTAGCTTTTTCCCAAACAATAACTTTTCCACGCATTGGGTTTCCTGATTCAATTCTAGGAAACATAGTGTGAATACAGAATACAAGCTAAATTCGTTATGCATACATGTACATCTAATTCTATTTATATTATATATGGACACATAACTAAAAAGCATGAATCCAAACATTCATTCATCCTCATAATACAATGAACTTCTTTACCAAAACATACGTGAGCAAGAAAAACATCCTTAGCTATAACCAAAAATCAATAGACTGACCTCGTATTTAAAGTCAAGCATGGTCGGCCCGGGTCCCACAAGTCGAATTCCACCATTTAGGCTCTCCCTCCACTCATAGGGCGCCCCTGCCCCTTCCAGGGAACTCAGTATACTCTCTGCCACTGCCTGTGATATCGGCAGCGACGGGATTGCCGGAAACCTCGGTGTCACCCTTGGGTCATTTAGTTCTAGCTCCTCACCGCCGTGGATCCCGGCCCACCCCGGGGACACAGGGTCCCCAAAACCTTTCATTACGGTCCCCCTTTCCATCCCTCCCCTGTACGGATTATTAATATCACTATTACTGTCACCCTCAGTGTACATTAGCACCGCCGCCACCCCGTGGGCAGCGGCATTTTCCACTACCTCGTACCTCGACAGCCCACCACATCGGCGGACTATTCCCACGCACCCCTTAACCTCCACTCCTTTCGCACTCAGCGCACGGTAGTCCTGTTCTCTTCCGTAGTTCAGGAAGACCGCCATACCGTACGCCGCGCCGGAGGGGGAGTAAGCGTGGTACGGCATTACGACACCGTTTTGGGGGACGTTAGGCTCCGACAAAGGGAGAGTAACGGTGGTGCCATTGCTAAATTGCGTGGAAAGGGAGGAGTGCTTAGGATAAGAAAGCAGGGTAGAATAGTTAACGAAACGGGTGTCCATGGCGTTGGCTTCGAACTGGGCTTTGACGTAGAGAGCAGTGTGAAGGGCAGCAGGTGTACCGGCGAGGTGGGGGTGAAGGGTGAGGTGGCGGAGGTAGGCGGCGATAGTGTATTTGCTGGCGGCGGAAAGGAATGCGTTTCTGTAGTAGAGATTTTTCACGGTAACCGGACGGTCGTTGTCGTTCAGGTGATGGCGAATGGTGAGAAAGAAAATAAGCAAAAAAATCGTGAAAAACAAGAGGAGAGTGCATGGGGGTTTAGCTAAAAAGCCCATTTGTGGAATCGGTGGAAAAGCGGTGAAGGTGGTGGCTATGGCCAATGGAGGAATCTGTGAGGTTTCGGCTTTCAGGTTTTGGCCGGTAACTCTCGGGATGCGTGACAGTGCCTTGTTGACTGACATATATATAAATGAGATGACGACTTACCATTGAGCATCCACAGCGGAGGTGCTATTTTTAGCTAGTGAAATAAATTACATAATAATAAATAATTTAATGATTTTTTTTAAAGGATAAATCTAAAAAATATATGTGTGGTGTAAGCCTACAATAGTGACAATATAATTAATAATAATTACCTTTATAAAATAGAAGTTTAGGAGAAAAAAAATGAATTTTAGTAATCAATTGCCAAACAATCTCTCAATAAGTTGGAGCTCATTTTGTCAATGAGGGAAACACTGTTAAATTAAATTCTTACACGAAAATTTTTAAAAACCAACCAGATGCCATCTTCAATGCTATTCGCACGTTTTAAACAAACCAATAAAAAGAGTAACTATTCTTTATATTGTTAGGTGTGATGATAACTCACGGTAGATGATATCAGAAAGTACTGTTTAAATAATGTGATAACATAGCTCAATTCTTGTATGTTGCAATAGTTTGCCTATTTATGATGAGGACTGATTAATATGATCCACTACGAATGATTGATTGACTTTAATATTTTAGCCTCGTGTCGACCCATTTCTAGTATGGACCAATTTTAACACTTAAACAACTTTATTAAAATGTTTCGACACTCGATTGGGAGTGACAAAAAGAAAAAAAAAATGGAATAGAAGGAAAAAAAAGAAAAAGAAAAAAAAATAATACTGGGGTGATTTGATGCATGGGAGATGGAAGATGAAGGCAAAAGGACGCATTATATCATGTCAGTTGAGGCATTTTTTTGTGTCACTGCGTCCACTCTCTGTAAGAAATAGTAGGTCCAACCATGTCAAAACATTCTCTATACATGTCGGCAAGTTTTCATGTTATTTTTCTAAAAATCGTCTGATGAAATGATACGACATGACATGAGTGGTTTTTAAACGAGTTGTCAATCACATTGTCTCACATCTCATTCATTATGTACCTTTGTTTCGTTAAATTGACTTGAGGTGGATTGTTATTTGCTAATTACACCAATTTGATAATTTATTAAGTTAAAAAAAATTGTTGAAATTAAAATTTGTTCTCTTCATCCTTTTCAGGTTGTTGTTGATGTTCAAATTTTTCAAAACAAGAAAAGCTTTTGTGAATAAAACTCAAAACGACATTTTGTTGTTTCGAGTGTTTTCAGTATACAAAACTGAAAAATAAAAAACATGGTTATTTTCATCAAAATACATAATTGAAAACTAAAATACAAAAAGAACGCAACTCAAGTGTTGAGCTTAGATAGTTAGATGTGCTTAAACCTCAATTCGTGATAAAGCATGAAGTAGGTTTAAAGTTGTTTTTTTTTTCCCTTTAAAAACTACAAGTTAATCTAGTACAAAACGATGAAGTACTAGATTTGATAAAAATGATGGTACAAAATGTCATTTTGCAGAGTCAGAAATGTTAGGGCTTAGATTTATTATTATTGTTATTATTTTTAAAATAAAAATGACATATTTTGTTGCACCAAAAGTGACCTTATATTTATCTCATGCATAATTACTTAATGGTTTAGAAAGAAAAAAATGTTCTTCCTTTCAAGAGTGTGTTATTCAAGTCAAATTCTATTGGATGGGTTGCTTGCATCCCATCAGTTAGGTTTATTTATAATTGGGATTGCAGTGTGGTCGAGAACTACGTCGTATGATACAGCTTGACTTGTAATTCGAAACAAGCTTTTTTCCATGTAAGACAATTAAGAAGCAGGTGTGTTGAACATTTGGGATATATAATTGACAAGCAAGTTAAGTGGTATATAAGGTCGAGGTTATATTTATAAATATATAGATACATCAACCAATTGTCCAATTCCAATTTAGATTAAAAAAAGAAAAAAAAGTTAACGTCCTCAACCTTTCAAGTATTTATAGATCACGTCTCCAATCTTTAATTTTCCATTCGTGGGTCCTCAACCTTTAATAAAATCCCCAGTTTAGTCCTCAATTGACGGAAAACGTATAATTCGTCCGTTTAAGTCAGAGGCATTTTTAGTAAAATATAGAAAATAAATATTTTAATATAAAAAATAAAAAAGAAAAATAGGGGGAGGGACTTCCCTTTTGTGCTGCTGCCATTTCCGGTAGCCTCTTAAGGGGACCCCTCCTGTGTAGACTCCCCATATTTTTCTTTTTTATTTTTTTAAATTAAAATATTTATTTGTTTATATTTTACCAAAAATGTCCCCGATTTAAACAGACAAATTAGACGTTTTCTGTCAAGATGGACTAAACTGGGGATTTCATTTAAAGGTTGAGGGCTCACAGAAGAAAACTTAAAGGTTGTGGACGTGATCTATAAATACTTAAAAGGTTGGCGACGTTACCCCAAAAAGCACTATTCATTTCTTAATTCAAATCGACAAAATTCATAATGACCATTTATGATTTCTTTATGGATTATATTATTGGATGATCAAGAATTTCTGTTCCTTTGTCTCGTGATGAAAATTCTCAAAAGCGTGCTATACTTTGGAGAAATTTTAATTGATTTTTATCTTAGGTTTTCATATAAGCAACTTTTACAACTTAAGTGGTTTATTGCATTTATTAGTTTGCCTTGACTTTTCCAAATAGTATAGTATCATTCTGTTTTTCCTAAGCAATCTTTTTGCAAACTTACCTAAGCAATATTGACGATCCATTTTACGCTATAAAAATGGCAAATTGAAAATAAATAAATAAAACATATAAATTATCTTCTTGGAACCCACATAAATTGATCTTATATATAATAAAATGACATAACACACGTAACCCAACATAAAACGACAAATTATAAAATTGAAGCAACTCTTGATTCTAAACAACAAAAAGGGAAAATAAAAAAAATATATGGTTATCTACATAGCATACTCATTGTGCAAGATTTTGATTAATTTTTTCTTGGTCCCGTTTTAAACTAATAGAAAGAACAAAAAATATGTGGTTATGAATGAATGCATGCAGAAAGAGAGTTTGTAAAGGGACATTAACTTTTTCTTGATTTTTATTAACTTTTTCTATGTATTGGCAATAATAGGAATCGATGTCATATTCCCTTCTTTTTCCTTGTCACTTTGCCAAAAGAACAAGCTCATAAAAAAATAAGTGATTTTGATGCAAAAATGAGTGGGAAAAGCATTAGCCAAATGCCTCTCAAATTGAAAGGTAATCTTCTAAATAATACAACCACCAAAGATTCTCTTTCAAAGGCAATTTAAGGGGGAGACAATGATGTAGTCCGAATATCTTTGTGTTTCTGGGTTATGCTCTGTTTGGGTCCCATCGACTCGTTACGTACCATCAATTATGATTTATGCGCAACTAGTTCGATATCTATCTTTTTATTGCATTCAAGAAAAATATGTCATGACTTGTGACTGTACATGTCATGCGTGTCTATTTACGATCGGATGTTGTGAAGAATATAATAGTTGCATTTTGCTTTATATAAGAGTATATGGACATCATGATGTCAATGTTGTCCTTTGTATCTCTCATGAAAATATCTCAATAATATTTTCCAGTCTACAACCCGATATATTTTGACACCTATTCAGATGACCGCCGCCTCTACTTTAATGGATTTATCTGCATAGACACTAATTGTACAAAGAATTCTGCATTCTTGAGTAAGGAGAACCTTGAACTTATACAGTGGTTTACGCTTTTCAACTTGCAGAAAACATATACATAGCCAACCTCCTAGATGTTCCTATTAATTGATGACTCCACGTCTCTCGTTCAGGAATTCCATGGCACTATACTACAATGCACATTCGACTAGCCTAGGCCCTAGCTCTATTTGAACTCATGAAATTGAATTGTATATCAATTCAAAAACATGCAGAATTTCGAGCCCTAGTCATTTCAGCCATTGTTCGTATTTCTTGTTTGCGATTTCACCCGATCTCAAGAATCCTCAAAGCAATGGGGTTGGCAAAGGCAGTCAATGGCATGCATCAGCTTTCTCCGGGGACCAACAGCTACTGCACCCATGTCTTTAAGCTTTGTCATGGAAAGATTTGCCAACTGATATTTGTTGACACTCCGCCTCTGAAACATGTTTATGAAACGGCCAAGGCCAAGAGAAACTAGCCAATTGTTCAATCCTCCAGCTCTTTGGAGTTTTTTTTCCAGATACACTGCTCGCATTCTTCTATTCAGCAGCGTGCTAGTATCAACGAATATCTTCCTACTCAGTTTTGATCTACTGCCAAATCCAATCATTTTGTTCTCCCTAAAACTATGAACTGGTGAATTGTCTAAATCAACCCCATGCTGTAGCCCAGATGGTTGGAGGGATGGTATAACTGGTTCAGAAGGATGAACTATATTAGGTGGTGGAAGTTCCTCCTCAGGAGACACTGAGATGGATTTATCCCTTTCATGAGCTGAGTGCGTTTGGACACGTGTACCTGATGCACACTGTGTTTCAGAATTAGTTGTTCTGGGATTTTCTTCTATCTGATGGTCTGCCACATTAGGCTTTATGGACTGTTCCTCATTGGACAAAGGTGGGATTAAAATAGTAACTCTCTGCTTCTTGACCACCACCCAACTATCTTCATCCCCTGTATCTACCTCTTGCTCATCTTGATTCTTTTTCTTCTTTCCTGTAACCAGACATTTTGGTTTTGCCATTGGCTGCAAATCTGCAATAGAAGTAACAAAGTTCTGGAATCGATCTCTTCGGCAGTAAGGACCCACCACCTCAATTTCCCATTCAACTGGTGATAAGGAAAGTGCAACCAGAGTATACAGAAAAGTTGAAAAGCAAATGAGAATATATATGCAGACAACTGGGTAGAGAACACATCTAGTCTAGCTATTAAGCACAAAGATAGAAGTCAAGAAGGAAACTATGAAAACTTCTCCATTTAACTATAGAAAGACTAAATCCAAATACAAAATTATAAAAAATAAATTTATTATTTTTATTATTATTATTATTTTTTTTTTTTGGCTAGAGAGTGAAGATTTACAGGAATACCAAACCTACCAATATATTTATAAGCATTATTGGACAGAGGTAAAAAACCAACATAAAATTAAAAGTTATCCACCTTGAATTTCTAACAAACGTTTATAGTTGCCAAATTTACTAGCATTATCTTCATCTAGTTTTCATCCTGGTTGTGGTTGCCTAGCAGTAAAAGGAAACATGAAATACTCCATGCCTGTAAACCATGCTAATTATCCTTTCATTCAAAAAAATTGAAGTGGGAATGAGAAAAATCGTAACATTTGTGTTGGTTATTGTGGTTATTTGGAAGATGTGTTGATAACTTTATATCGTTAGTTCACCATGAAAACTAAAGTCTCCTTCAACCCTATACCCAGTTTGCTTGGTCTTGGAGCAGATGGAGCTTTAACACGAGGGTGAACTACTGGGGGGAAAAAGAAGGAAATGAAGTAACTGTGTTTCCTACTTTGATTTGATAAGTTTGAGGTCTGATGTATTGGGATTTGAGACAGGTTTTAAGGCTTTGATGGATATTAATCATTTGGTTTCATAATCCACTGTTCTGATACAAACTGGCTGAGGATTTACACTCAATGGTTATGCAGTAATTATTGGGATCAATCAATTTACAGGCATACATGTCCAATAACAATGAAAAATCCATTTCATTTGTTAAAATGATTCTGATTTATTATAATTTCAAATCCTTTAATCTAATACAACCAAAAAAAAAAAAAAAAGTTAGGACTCCATATGATGAACTTAAGTTCTCCCAAACTAGAATTGGAGCCGTTAGGTAATCTTTCAATTCTTTATCGAATCAAATCCTTGGTCTAATTCTCCTTGTTGCCAATCAGTGAATTTTAAAACCAGCTGATATATCCAACTATTTGACCTATGATGATATCCAACTATTTCACCTATGACCCAACAGCAACTTTAGAAATCAGCCACAACTAGTAAAAAGTTTAAATGATTACAACAAGCCAGTGCCAATACATACAAGAAATGAAGGAAATGTACTATTTATGATGGATTCTGATAAGGTTGAAATGCATAATAACTAAGGAGGTGTTTTATTCTCTTTATGAAAACACATTATAATCCCACCTATCACTGATTTGACCACTGATTTGATCAGTGTTCATTTATAACAACAAATTTCAAACTTTTATTAAATATACACCACTCATTTCACCTCATTATAATTCAATTTGAATAAATAGCTTCAAACAGCCACTAAAAATTTCCAAACAGCAGCAATGTAATTTTTCTACTTACACCGGTCTATATTCTTTGATTAAATGGACTCCAGGTTCCTGAGCTAATATATACTAGGCACTTATATTGCATTGCAGACAACAACGAGACAGGAATAGTAATCATAAATCCAATTTCAATGGAGAACATTTTGAGAACTCTATTATTAGATTTTTTTTCTTGATATATTTATGCATCTGCAAAACCCCTAATATAAGTATATGGCATAATTATTATATAGGCTTAACTGCAAGTCAGCAAGTGCAATCCTTTTTGTTTACTCAAACTATATACACTTTCATCAAGAGGGATATAGCAGCGATTGATCTTCGCCGGGAAGCAGTTGGATGTTGGCCGTACGTTGGCCGACTTAAACCCTTCACTTGGTCCTCCGTCTTCGCGGCGGTAAATCAATATATCTTTCTTTCATCTCTTCCATCCTAATCTTCTCATTTATCATTTTCCTCAATTAATGCCTCTATGTATTGTATGTGGCGTATTATTATTTGATTGATTTTTTTTTTTAAAATTCCTTTTGTTAATTGATGTAATTATGATTTAGTTTTCAATTATTTCTAAGAAGAGTATCTTTGTTTTATTTTTGAATATAGTATTTGATTAATTATACGTATCCCACTATTTTTTTATGGCCTTTATATGTTTAGCGTGATATTTGAAATTTGTAGTGTGAAGTCTGAAGTTAATATGTCAAATTGGTATTGCTTTGTTGTTCAAATTATTCTTCTTGAAAAGTAGTTGAGTTAATCCATTTTTCATTTTGTTTCTGGTCTTATAATTTTTTCTTGGATATGGCGTATACTGTTTAATTATGCTATGTTAATGAGCGCGTGCGCACTGGCAATAAGTAGATTTTTGTGTGTGTGTGTGTGTGTGCATATTTATGTGTTCTCAAGGATATGCTCTTGCACCGGAAATTCCCGAGGATCTGTATCATTTGACAAAGGTGGTTGCACCTAAGAAGCATATGGATTTTGATTTACATTAGTTTGGTAAAAGTATGTTAAATTAGCATTTATTTATATTCTTATATTGCATTACATTACTTGCCCGTCGATGAACTCAAAGATCTTATTTTTCCTTAAAAAATTTTTAAATTTTTAAATTTATCGTATCTCTAATATGCTAAATATATATAATTCAACATTGTATATTGAAGGTAAGTGATTTTTCTTTTCTTTTCTTTTCTTTTTTTATATTTATTATTCACAGAGAAAAATACTCCAATGATAAGCAAATGAAGTATCTAC
Organism: Nyctanthes arbor-tristis; assembly: GCA_963692815.1. NCBI lineage: Eukaryota > Viridiplantae > Streptophyta > Magnoliopsida > Lamiales > Oleaceae > Nyctanthes > Nyctanthes arbor-tristis. The sequence goes on from CAVNYN010220825.1 coordinate 31,879, forward strand.
CAGTAGATGTGTACTTAAACATCAATATTTTATGCATGCAGTTAATGGCAGAAAGAATTAGTACTGTTGACCTACACTTTAGGTAGCCTCTCGTGTTAATTATATTATTATTAGTAGTCTAATGTAAAGTATGAATATCTTTTAGTAGTAATTGTAAAATTAATGGAATCACATGACACCCGGTCTTTGGCTTAATCTCCTGTAAAAATTGAAGTTAAAAAGACTAAATTCTAATAAAGTTGTTGTATCCTTTACTTAAATTGGCTGGAATACATTGCGACACACTCTTCTCATCTTTCTATCACGTCATTTACTTTCTTCATTATCGGATTTGTATTTACGGTGCTACTTCAATTTGGTTCCAGACAAGTAATTGGGCCGGCTCCTACGCCAATTAGTCCTTCCAGTGATGGTGAGTGTTTATTTTCACTCGAATTGTTGTTTTCAGATTTTGCTCAGTTATTGTTTTCAAATTTTCCATCCAAAACATATTTTATGATTCTTTTCTTTTCCAGAATTCAGGTCATTAAATATTGTTGTAACTTCCAGTTTATGCTCTTGCGGATGATACCCATTTGTTGGGAACCATGGAGGGAAATTTCTAGGCCCAGCAGTGAGGAGTTCAATTGTTTTTTTCGATTCAACAATGGTTAGTTTTTTTTATTCTCATATGAAACTTATTTTGCTTGAAATTCCTTATTTTGGTTGCTTTATTAGGTCAGTTGAGTGTATCTAATGACCATGTGTAATTTTTTTGAGCAACTGTATTATGATTCTCCATTTTGAGTAACTGTATTATTCTTTTTGCCAATAGGTAAGATTCATTCCATTAGGGATCGAGAAGTTAGATAGTAGAATTGGGGAACATAAGTGTTCATTCTAATGATCCATTAAGGATCATTAGAAAAGCGGCAACGATCTCACATGGCACTGCATGAGGCCAAGAGTATGACATTCTAGTATCAAATGCAATCCTCGGATAGAAACACAGGAAGAGTCAAGGGCGAAAATTGAAGCTGGCAAAACAAAGAGGAAAGAAAAAGAGTGTTGCCACTTCCATGTCTCTGGGGAATGTACTAGATTTGAACAAATATGGTTTTAGTATATTCTCTTTGTAGAATTTAAATAGTTTTGGCATTGAATTTAACTGTATTGAATGAGTTGTGGACAAGTATATTCACGTGCAAACCTCTCCCTATTAAATAAATTATTTTCCCTCCTATAATCCAGATTTTTTTTTTGTTTTCTTTTTTCTATACATATTCTGGGGGGTTTCTTTGTGTAAAAGTTTAAATTCTTTTATTCATTTTATGAAGAATGAATAATTAAGTGGTCTTCTCTCTTTGTTTATGTAAAAGTATTCGTTATTTTCACTTTTGATGGGTTATGATTTTAGACATTGGTTGTATAAAGATGAAAAAATTGGAAAACTTCGTGGATTTGGGGGAAGGTTTTGGTTAATTGATGAAGCTAAACATAGCAGCAATGTCCTTTGACATATGTGAAATTTTGGGAATGAAGAACTTTTATTTGCATATTTTATCATGTTCCACTCTCGCTTTTTTTTTTTTTTTAATAGAATCTTGCCATTCTCACATTGCCATTGCCATTTAATATAAGAGTCAAACAAGCGTTACAACAAATGTAGTATTGCAGTACCGTGTCTTCCCGTGCTATGTGGTTACCACTAGTTTTCATCAAGAGGCACTCCATAAACATAAAGAAATATAAGAGTCAAACAAGCGTTACAACAAATGTAGTATTGCAGTACGGTGTCTTCCCGTGCTATGTGGTTACCACTAGTTTTCATCAAGAGGCACTCCATAAACATAAAGACTATTCCTACAGATTTCCAGCTAATCAATATCTGCAAATGATCTGGCTCCTGTATAATATTTTGAGGGGGAGAGATCCTTTTTGCTGAGCATGAAAATTTATTACCAAATATAAGGTATGGTATAACTGTTCTATAGGTTTGACTGAGATTATAATATCAGTTTCAATTGAACTATAGGGATTTTCATCAAGAGGCAGTACATAAAGACATTAAAAGTTCTCAAATCCACTGCAGCGTCACATTGATCTTATTTCTATTATTCGCTCATAGTGTAATAACTATTAGAAATTAAACAAGATGCAAGAAACCCAGAAAATTCAGCCCCTGAAGCTTTTGACGTCACAATGAAAAAATCTACACGCATGTTTATTCGCAATAATCGGCATAAGTTCATGAATTTAAGATTAAGCATACGAATTGAAGGTTAAGATGGTGAACCTGATGAGATGGCTGGGATTGAATATCCGGATCAAGAAATTTCCCAAGTTTTCTAAATCAAGACCCCAAAATCGAAAAAGATTAAATCTTGAAGAAGAAAACTTCCATAAATTTTCAGAAATTTTTCTGACCACTCTTGCCCTTTACTTCTAGGGGCAGTGCAAGTGATGATACGGTGAAGACAGGCATGTTCGTCTTTCATCTTTGGTAGTCGAACTTTACGTTATATGTAGTTGTGTATGATTACTTTAGTTGTCTATATCCAATGCCCTTTTTGGGTTAAAAACTTTTTTTAAATTTTAATTTCACTTGTCAAGTCTCAATGAAAATTGGTTATTTGGGATATAATCACAAATTTTTTTCCATATACTCGATAATGTGCCCACTCAACATTGTACAGTGTTATAATATGACAAACACTCATATGAATCCATTAAATTTGGTTAGTTGTGTTTAAAGAAACTCATATAAACATATTTGGTACTATTTCACGTGTCATCATGCTCTTTGCACGTTATCACACATGTTACGTTTATACGTTTTGACATACATATACGCAGTTTGATGTCGACGCATTTTTACACCTTATTGATCTGGACGAAATTTTACTCTTTATACTTTTTAGAGCATCACTTGGTAGTAATAACTCCTTACTACATGCGACGTACGCATCACAAATTCTTGTCAAATTAGTTTTAATATGCTCCCATCACAGGTTGAAAATCACTAATCATAAAAGAAAGTATAACAAAATTATCACATATTTGCTTAACAGTTGTATTCTAAAAATATCAAAATGAGACATGCCTATTACTTGCATGATCTTCTGAACAGTTTTGACCACTCGCAAATCCAGAGCTAGCCTCTGTAGCAGGGAACGAAGCAAACACTGGGCATTAGAGTTCGTCCAAGATGTAGATCAATACTATTCTTATATAATTTTTTTTTTTTTTAAGGGAAAGAAAATGTAATTTGGATCAAAATGGGGGTAGCCCAAGTATAGTGGGGGTTCCCGCTAAATCCGCCACTTCTCTGTCGTCTATGGCTACTCCTTTTTTAAAAAATCATTTGAATATCTTTTGAATTTTTTCAACTATTACTCTTCTATCATCTCCTTGCAATGCCCGTAGTTTTGACCCTAAAATATACTGTTATGTGAAATATATGAATAATTTTATTTGGACAAAATAAATGACAAAAAGTTAAACAAAATAGACATGTGAGTGTGGTTCATATAATTATCATTAATTTAAAAGTGATGTGATGTGTTGTCCTGAGAGCATCTTTAATGGGATAGTCAAGGTTTTGGGTGACGTAAAAGAGAGAAATAGAGAAAAGATAATTATTTTAACTGAATATTGGTGAAAATAGGTGAATAAAAAAAGAGTGGGAAAAGTGAAAAAGAAAAGAGAGACACAGAGAGGTAGAATAATGATAAAATTGTAGTGGAGAAGGTGGAGATAAATGTATATTTTTAAACTTTACATGTAACACAAAGAATGAAAAATGAGAAAAATAGTGTAAATGAGAGAAAATTGATTAAAAAATAGAAAATTGGAGAAAAATAGGAAACGTATGGAGCCACCAATTTATTTTGTGTCTCTCTCTTTCTTGATACACATGGTGTAAGGACTTTGAACATTAGAGATGCTCTAATATGTGTTAATTTTGTTTAACTTTTTGTATCTACTTTTCTTTACATTGGTCCAGATGAGAAATTAGTTAATATTCCATGGTCGCAGGTGAAATTAAAAACCAACGTCTGTCCGGTTGTTTCCTTCTATTCCAAGACAAGACTCCAATTTTATAGCGCTCTGCCTTTTACCTTCTTCTCCAACAACAGCAGACAACACCTATCAATTCTCATTTTTCTCAATTAAGGAGTAGCCATGGTGCGGTTGAAGCCCCTTGTGGTTCTTTTATTCTCCCTATGTCTGATTTTGCCCCGGAGTTCTGCCAAATCCTCAGACGTCCATTACTGCAGTATGTACTGTTTTTATTTTTACGTAGCTGTGATTACATTCTTGTATTATTTGACTTTCCTGGAGTATCTAATTGTGTTTAGATTTCATATTTCTTCAAATTTAACGACTTGTCGAAATTATTTACTTAAAGACTAGAGCTTTTTTTTTATCTGCAAGACTGCAACCTTCTCTAGTCTAGATATGTTGCTTTTAAGGTTAGAGTTTTGGACTATTCCTGGTAGGAAGTTTTCCATATTTCTTGGAATTTAATTCCTGAATAATAACTTTTTAAGGTATATGTATTTGGTGAATTATGCTATTGGAATTTTGCCTAAGGTTATGATTGAACCTGAAATTGTTCTCTTCTGAAAGTTGATAAATAGATGGTACGGCTCCTGATTTTATTCAATATCTTCATCTTACATGTCTGTTGGGCTCCATGTCACGGAGCCAATACCATTGAAAAAATGACACGTGTAAAACCAGATGGCTTCACTTGTGGTTTTACACATGTCATTTTTTCATTGGAACTTGCTCCATTGAAAATGGTTTAAATTTTGGTTTCCTTTGGAAATACTTATTTACGTTTTGTTGGTTTATCCGTTCTCTTAATGTAATGCAGATGAGAAGGCTAACTATGATGTTAAGGTCAGTGGACCTATTTCTAGAGGCCAAGAGACCACTTTCAGCATTGCTGCGTCTTCCGGTAATAGCATGCATGATTTCATATGCATCATACTCAATTTTTGATGTTTCTGTCTCTCTGATTCTTGCACAAGTGTGTTTCATAAAGGCTGTTTGCAAGCTATCTTTTCAGTGAAAAGATAACGAGAACATGTTTTGTGCCTTAGTTGTTCTAATAGCTGCTTCTTGGTGTAAAATGGATGGGATAAAATTTTCCTAGAAAATAGTAATCCATCCAGAAGTACTCATCGTTCGACTTGGTCTAGTGACATTCATTACTTTCAACTATTATAATTTCAGAAGATTTAAGATGGGAGGGCTTAGATGCATATTGGTATTCACTTGATTATGTTTTCCGAGTGTAATAATTCGTTCAGACAAGTTGTTTGCTTTCACACTATTTAGGAAAATCGGACTTTCTGCCAGGCATAATTAAACTTCCTATGGACCCTGAGTTTTCGTTCCCTTACCAGTTTTACTTTAACAGATGTATTTCTTTCTTCTTCTTTTTCCTGGCGGTGTGTTATGCTGGTTTTACAAAGAGGAAAGCATACCTATTTTTTCCTTTCTGAACATTGAGCATTTAGGTACTTATGGTTATATCTTGTATTGCAAACTAGAAGATTTTGGTTAAAAACCTTCTGTCCAGGTCATTTTTAGCTGAACATCTGGTTGCTTTCCTTTACTTGTCTCTTTTTGGTATTTTATATTTCTTACTGATAAATTCCATTGCGAATGAGACGGAAACACTGAATTGTTAGCATATGTTCTTAATAATCTTTGATAGTCGCTTTAAGTGTCCATTATTGGCTCATATTGGTTTCCAAATTATTAGTAATGAATTAGGAAGAATAAGATGCCTCATTCTGTCACACACAACATATTTTAATTTGTGAGGATCTGGTAGGTCTGTGAAAGGTACTGAACTTTGGTTACTAAGACCATGGCCAACTACTTATTGGTATGGCATTTAGTATCCATTTGTTTGAGAACTCTAGGAGGGTATATGATGCATATCCTCAAAGGATATAATTATCTATTTAGATTATTTTACTTTATTGTTATTTTTTATTAATGTTTATTTAATTTAATTAGGTTTAATTTATTATTACTTGGTCTATTATGTTACTTGTTCTAGTGGTTTACTTATTTTAGACTTCTTGTAGAGTTTTCCTTAATTATCTTAGAATTAGATTATTTTAAACCCTATAAATATAGGGTTTATTTCCATTGTATTATACACTACTTTTATGAATAAACATTATTTTAAGAATTTGTCTTGATTTTTCCTAAAAACTTACGGGTTCTTAATTTAACAACTTGTGAGCTCACCCCTTTGGTTCGGCATCAATTTTAGTATCAGAGCTAAGTCATCTCCTTTGGTCTATTTGGTGTTATTGATGCTTGTCGAAGTATTAGAACATTTTTCCCCAAAAAAACCCAACCTCCATTTAAACCCTAAAAACTTGTACAATCAATCAAGTTTGGTCTTTCAACAAGCTACGGTGATTCGACAACTATTCACGGGAGTTACTGTTCACGTGACTGTTCACATTGGCACTATTCACCCGAGTCACTATTCACGGAACGTTCACGTCGACACTATTCACGAGAGTTACTCTTCATCAAGAAGAAAAATTGCAGCACAAAGATAACTCAGATCTGATTTGTCAACAACTACAAGCTCCAGAATTTTTCCCAATATATTTCTATTGCTATGGATTGAAACAGTTGGGCAAATATTTAGAAACTATTTAATGCTCCTTCTACTGTCCTTAAGGTACAATTTTAGATCTTAATTGAATTTCATTCTTTTATTTACAATGTTGGCTAGTTATTATCTAATTATTTTTAAAAAAAAGAGTTTTTATTTTTACTATTTTTCTCTAATATTTAGAAAGCTATAACTTCATTTATTTAATATAATTTTTGTTTGTCTTGACAATTCACTTTCTTTTTGATATCATGGATAATTCATTCTATTATTCACGTTCCAAATCAATTGGTTATTCATGCCCCACTGATTATCCTATTTTTCCTAACCAATACAATTGTTCATATCTTACAAACTGTGATACTCAGGGTATGGTAACCCTGAAGCCTTTTTTGGTTGGATACATGGTCTGAAAAATCTCTTTAACTCACATCACATAATTGGCTCTCGTCACACTGATCTTACTAGCTTAACACTTAGTGAGACTGCCATATATTATTGGAGAATAATTATGAAAAGAATTGAATTGTTAGAATAACGTCATATTATTTCATGGGATAAGATGAAACGACTCTTAAGCAATAAATATGCCCCTGTCTATTATCGAACTCAGTTATTAGACCAATTCTTTTTGCATTGTAGGCAAGGATCATCCATTGTTCATGAATATTTCACTCACTTCAACCAATTAGCTAGGAGTTGTGGTATGTATGAATCTCTAAATGACGTTGCTTCTAAATTTGTAAATGGATTGGATCTTAAGATAAAAAATTGGTTTAGACTCCCATCTCAGTCATTACAAAAAGCCTACGATTATGCTTTGGGCATTGAAAGAGTCACAAAATTGTGTCAAAAGAATCATTCACCTAAATTGAACTCTGTGTCTAAGTTATGCTCTCCTAATAAGCCTAAGCCTATTTGATTTGTGTCAACTCCCGCTTCGAATGATACTATCTATATTGTTGATCCTATAGAGCCTTCTGACAGTAAGGATGAAATGTTTGAGTCTGTAAAGTACTCTGACGATGAGAATGCAAGTTTTGAGCCATATTTTGAGTCTCCTCTCATAACCTTACCCACCTTCAACTGTAACTTTTATGTGGAGTTGCCTCATGTGTCCGATGCTTTCCCACTTGCCACTTTCTTTATCAAAGCATTTGTCCGATTGCACTCATTTTCTATTGATATCAGACTTTTGCCTACTAACTTCCTTCACATTATTCTAACCTAAACAACTATTCACTATGTTCATAATTCTCATGTTGAGATCAAACATAGAATTATTTTAAATAATGAGAGTTATCTGCTTGTTTTGAATGTGTATGGTTGGTATATCTCTTTTCAAGAAAATTTTTATATTTTACTCTGTATCTCTTTAGGTCGCTTTCCAAAACATGTTAAGAACAAGGCCATGGATTCAAAACTTGTAAATAATTTGATTGACTTGCCATTGCACTTGAATAGAAGTTTGGTTTTCAATATTGCCAAATTGTTATCTTGTTGGGGTTCGTTAGAACCACCAGTTTTGCAATCATTGGTTTATGCAGGCGAGTCTATCATGCTACAATGTTCTACTCATACTGTGAGATCAGTTGATGTTTTGGATGAGTTGAATCATATGTCACTTCTCAAGGTTTTCTATCAGTATTGCATTCACACTAACGATCACCCTCCTTAGTTAGAGTTTTGCTTCGTGTGGTTATTTAGAGTTCTATATTCTTACTTGATGAGGAAGAAAGATCGACCTCTATGGTTTGGAAGCTACAGTCTAACTCGCCGGAGTCGAGTTTTCTTAGTCGGAGAGAATGATACATATCCTCAAAAGATATAATTATCTATTTAGATTATTTTACTTTATTGTTATTTTTTATTAATGTTTATTTAATTTAATTAGGTTTAATTTATTATTACTTGGCCTAACAGGTTACCTGTTCTAGTGGTTTACTTATTTTAGACTTCTAGTAGAGTTTTCCTTAATTATCTTATAATTAGGTTATTTTGAACCCTATAAATATAAGGCTTATTTCCATTGTATTATACACCACTTTTATGAATAAACATTATTTTAAGAATTTGTCTTGATTTTTTCTAAGAACTTGCGAGTTCTTAACTTAGTAACTTGTGAGTTACTCTAGCTTACGAGCTCACCCTTTAGTTCGGCATCATTATATTTATTTCTTTACGGCTACATCTTTGATTCTCTGACAATGATTATCTGGCGAGTAGATTATTTCTAGGTCATTTAAGAACTATAGGACCAATGTAATGGTTTTTGCCCCACTAGCAGAGTGGGGTTGGACTGGGATTCCCTTGCCCCACCACGATTTTAATTTGTTGTATCATTAAATTAATTCTTTTATCATTTATTAATTTTATTTTTTTAGAAAAATGAAAAAAGAAAAATAAAAAGTAAAACTGGGTGGCTCACAGGGATTCTCTGTAGCCCCTTCCCGCTTCAAGCAGGGATTGAGACGCGGTTGCCTTTTATCTTGCAATTGTGGATAGTTAATACTCGAGCTATGCGAGTAATACTCAAGTCAGCTTCTCCTCAGGTAGTCATGGATTCTACCATTTTGTGTATATTCATACCTTGTGCACTTTCATTATGCTTTGATTGACTCGCTATAGATTACTCCCTTTAGCATTCCATTTCTATTTCATAATAGAACTTGGTCAAAGCGTTCACGTAAACATTTTTTTCTTGGGACCAAATTTACTATGCACATCTCCACACTCATTCCACTAATTCTTTTAATTTTGAAATAGAAAGCTAACTATCAGAGGCTGGGCTATGTTTTTCACTATGAGCTTTTACCTTTTAGTAAGCTCATTGTCTTCAGATGTCAGTGGACTTCAGTGCACGGCAAGCTTTCACAGATTAGGACACAACCACCCCCCCCCCCCCTTTTTCCTTTTTTTCCATTCTTTTTCTTACTTTTTTTTTTTTTCTTTTTTTCCTCGTACCGATTGGGTGGGCTGCGATGTTGTAGCTCAGTTTGAGACATGTAAAAGATAAAGACCTGAGAACTTGAGAAGATTAGAATTTAAAAATTCCCTTGTGAACATAGCTTCTAAATAATCTTGTTCTTGTGAGCTGAACATCTGCCTTGAACTTGCCATGCAGACAGAGCCTTCTCGGGTGGGAAACTCACAGTCGAAGTTTCATATTTTGGATTCCATGTCCACGGTGAGACACATGACCTCTGTGGAAAGACAAAATGTCCAGTTTCTGTTGGTGATTTTGTGATTTCTCATTCCCAAGCCTTACCTGGAATCACGCCACCTGTAAGTCGCCTTTTTCTTTGTTTTTTTATTTTTTTCTCCTAAAAGAATTTTCAAGTAATATCATGCATGGACGATATTTGGAATCCCATTTAATCATTTACCACGTTAAGTCTAACTTCTTAGTTGCATATTGTAGTTTGATGGAGTAAGAGGAATATTCCCACCAAAAGTTCATCTTGCCTAGCAACAACTCCCACCCCACCTCTACACCCCAACACCACAAACACACAAAACAAAAACAACAACACACACACA